>JALGXP010002285.1:0-10060 GCA_023333625.1 Bothriochloa decipiens | reverse complement strand
GCATAGGAAACTACAGCCACATATTAGGTCGATTTGATTATATCCTTGCATCCCACCAAATACTACATAGCAAAAGCAAAGCATAGGGTTGGAGATGTGGCCAGTACAAACCGTACTGAAAATTATTTGGCAGGTGAGCCCGACTACGACTATGACGACGAAGAGGAGTAGATGTCTCGTTCCTACGCTCAGGCTTCTTTTTGGAGATTTTATTGTACTTTCGCCTTTCGCAGCTGTTTCAGATGCTGCAGCTACTCTGATGATCTCGCCAGTGTGGCGATGAACTATTTATGTAATCCCTTCTAATTGTATTCTTTTGTTCGATGTATGGATCCTGTATCGACTATTGCGAGATAATGAGATGGTTTGATGCTTCGAACTATTATAGTATCCGCCATTCTGTGTATTTTCCCTTCGTGGAAAATTAAGAATGTTTTAGTTGGTACCAGAGCCATGCTTGACCCTAGGACGAGACCCATAGGATTGGACGATAGAATTAGGAAAAATCTAGAAATCTCTCGGTTATCCACCAACCACTGCATACGCTTTTATGCATGGCTTACCTCTCTCTACAACTTTTCTAACTTCTTTCGCATGTCACCTGCAGATGGACCCCAACTTGCCGCTTGGTCCGTTACCGCCAATGGATGTCATTAAGTTCAGGCTCGACGGAACAGAGCATGGAGCCTATGCTCACGTGCTTCGCGAGGTTCTCACCGAGCTAGGTGTTCCCGTGGAGAACATCGAGTATCTTTGCCGCGGCAAGCCCACCCTTGAAGGAGGCATCGAGGACTACAAGGCAGTCCACATCAACGTGCCTGCAAGCATAAACCTGCCCGAAGTTACTACCTTCACTGACTTCGCCTTCGACAACGACACTGGCATGTGTGTTTAGACCATTTCACGCCAGGCACTCCGTACTGTGCTGCGCAACGGAGCTGACTATCTGAAGGAAAGTCGCTTTCATCTGCTTCCTCGTGCCCTCGATGATCAGCAGGGTACTTGGGGAGAGGTCATCTATGTCGAGCAGAATACCAGAGTCGACCGCAACCCCTGCCACCGCGCCTCTATGATGTACATGCAGTGCCAGAAAATGTACATTGCTGAGTTGGAGCGGAAGGGACGCCGTGATCGTTGCTACCTGATGGAAGTTGATGAGAGGATCCGCAAGTCAGAGGGTAAGGAAGCGGCATGGAAGCAAAAGATTGCAGACCTAGAGCGTGAGATAGCACGCAAAGAGCACATTCACCAGGATCAGATCACTAGTCTGATGAGCGAAATGGATAAGCTTCAAATACACAACAGCCAACTCAACAAGAATATCTGGGAGCTTGAGGCCACTATGGCTGAGAAGAACGAAGACATTGCAAAGAGATTCCAGGAAAAGAGTCAAGATGCTGCCTACAAAGACAAACTCCGTGAGCAGTGCAAGGCTCAACGTGAGAAGCTGCTACAGGAATATACCCTTGCTAGCTACAACCAGGGACACCTGATCAACTATGTCCATAAGACGGCATACCTCATGGATAAACTCAAACGCACTATGGAAGCTTGGAAGAGGTCAGATCGTAAGAGGGTCAGAGAGTACGAGGAGTTGCAGGATGAGCTTCCCTTACGTGCCCGTAAGAGGGTCAGGGTTGAGACATTTGAGCTAGGGCAATTTTGCCTCAACTTGAGTGGATGTCCCACCACTGGACTCAATGGACAGGCAGTGTCCACCCCTCAGCTCGAGGAGGCCCGTCGCTACATCTCTCACCTTCAGATGACCGACGAGCAGATCCAGGCTTCTGGCATCAGTATACCTCCCACAGCTTACAGTTTGGACCAGCCTCTAGAGATGGTCTAGAGTAATATCAGGTCAGGAGATGATGAGCCCTGTATGGCCAAGTGACCAGACTCACCATGATGCTAAGTAGTTGTCCGCCCCTTTTTGCTAGACTACCTGCGTGTAGTACGTTTCTCACGAGTCTCCAAGCGTAGCCGCTAAAGACATCGCCATGTAACCCCCCTGATGTAATGAATGATTTGGTTTTTATCGCATCTTATTGGATCTTCATGCTTCTTCGTCTGGGTGTTGGATAAATTAGTAATGTTTTAAAAAAAATTATTTCAAAATAAGTATGTCTTTAATATCAAAGTTATATTAAGCACGTATGCCCTAATCTAAGGTTTCTGTTGAGCAGGATGTCCACTCGTCGTGCCAGCTGCCTGAGAAACCGCTCTCCTTCACCCGTGCCCGCCAGGGGCCGCGGACGCAGAAGTGGTCGTGCACGCGTTGGTCGCATACCCCTCGACCTTGAGGAGCCAGCCCGCGCTGCCACCCTATGACCTGCACACCCATCGCCACCACCGGTAGTTGAGCCGGAACCAGCTGCTGGAGGCGTGGCTGGAGGATAGCCACAGCCTGCTGCTGAGCCCGAGCCTGCCGCAGGAGGAGATGCAGCTCCACCACCACCTCCCGTGCCACTCTTGGCGGATGTGATGGCCCAGCAGACCGAACTTCTTCGAGTCTTAGCTAAGAGCGTGCTGCACCCCCAGCACCGGGAGCCCCGCGATGATTTCTACAAGAAGCTGGAGTTCTTTCTCAAGCTGAGGCCCCCGACGTTCGATGGCACCAGCATCGACCCCATCGCTGCTGATGATTGGCTTAAGGAGATTGAGAAGAAGCTGGACTTGACCACTTGCACTGATGAGGAGTGCGTTGGCTTGGCAGCTCACCAGCTTGTGGGTGCTGGACGATCTTGGTGGGACAGCCTCTGCGAAACCCACTGAGACCCCGCCAACATCTCCTGGGATGAGTTTGTGGACGAGTTCCGCGCATTCTTCATCCGTGAAGGTGCACTGGAGAAGAAGGAGAACGAGTTCCGCAGTATCTCCATGGGAGCTGACAAGGTGCACGAATACACCACCCGCTTCACCAACCTGCTACGCTATGCACCCGTCTCAGTGGTGAACTCTGAGAAGGAGAAGATGTACTACTACCGCAAGGGCTTGTCTAGTCGTATTAGGCTCTCTCTCTCAGGCACCAAGAGCCACACCCTTCGTGACCTGATTGACATGTGCATGGAGATTGAGAAGGACCGCGATGAGGTTTTCGCGGAGAGGGAGGCGCTTGGCAAGAACAAGAAGCGTCGTACTGAGGGCACCTCCCGCGTACCTGCCCCACGGAGGTCGCGTGGTGAGATCTCTCAGCCTCCCCGCTCTCGTTTCGCCCAGGGAGCGGCTCACGGTTTGAGCCGGGGCGGTGGTACCCACACCAGCAACTACCCCCGCTCTGCTCAGGACCGCCAAGCATACGCTCGTGCCGCACCTGGAGGTAGCACGTGGAGGTCCGCCGTGCCAACCCCCACAGGCGGCGTGACCTACACTTGCTTCGCTTGTGGCCAGCCAGGTCACAAGGCAGCCGAGTGCCCAAACAGGGCTGCACCTGCTACACCAGCGCCCACTAGGCAGAACCAGGGCACCCCGCACAAGCAGATGCCATCCGGAGCACCCCGTGGCCGCCTCACCCACATCTCAGCAGAGGCCGCCCAGAGTGCCCCCGACGTGGTGTACGGTATGTTTTTAGTGCATGGAGTTAAGGCATCCGTGCTGTTTGATTCAGGTGCTACATGTTCATATATATCCTCCAAGTTTGCACGAGAGCACCATATACCTGTCACTCCACGAAAAGAAACCTTGTACACCAGTTCACCCTTGGGCAACATTTGTTGTACCAAAATATGTAAGAGAGTAAGTATCACCATTGAGGGTCTTGCCTTTCTTGCTGATCTTACCTTACTACCCTTCGAAGGCCTAGACGTCATTCTAGGGATGGATTGGTTAACCCAGAACAAAGGAGTGATATCTTGCTCACCCAGATTTGTGGATATAACCCACCCGAATGGCCGTAAGATCAGATGTGAGCCAAACAAAGGGACAGATATATCCATGCTGTGTGCCTTGGAAGAGAAGTCACTTGAGGAAGTGCCTGTAGTTTGTGAGTACCCAGATGTCTTTCCGGAAGAGCTACCAGGAATGCCACCGGACAGAGATGTTGAGTTCGTGATCAACCTAATGCCTGGTACGAGTCCAATTTCTAAGCGACCCTAGCGTATGGCAGTTGACGAGCTTAAGGAGCTTAAGAAACAGCTTGGGGAGCTATCCGAGAAAGGGTTCATTAGGCCCAGTGCCTCGCCCTGGGGATCTCCTGTGCTGTTTGTTAAGAAGAAGGATGGAACGCAGAGGATGTGCGTTGATTACCGGAATCTGAATGCCGTAACTATAAAGAACAAGTATCCTTTGCCGAGGATAGATGACCTGCTTGATCAGCTTTGCAATGCCAAGTATTTCTCCAAGATTGACCTCAGATCAGGCTACCATCAGATGAAGATCAGAGAGGAAGACATTCCTAAGACAGCATTTGTCACCAGATATGGGCAGTATGAGTACACCGTTGTGTCCTTCGGTCTTACGAACGCGCCGGCTTATTTTATGAACATGATGAATAAAGTGTTCATGCAGGAGCTAGATAAGTTCGTGGTGGTCTTCATTGATGACATTCTTGTCTATTCTGCCACCGCCGAAGCGCATGAGCAACATCTGAGGATGGTACTGAAGAAGTTGAGAAAACATCAGCTCTATGCCAAGTTCAACAAGTGTGAGTTCTGGCTTGAGGAGGTCGCTTTCCTAGGTCATGTGCTCAATGCTGACGGAGTAGCTGTCGATCCGTCCAAGATTGAGACAGTGAAGGAATGGGAGCAGCCACAGAATGTGACTGATGTGAGAAGTTTCTTGGGATTGGCTGGTTACTATCGCCGATTCATCGAGAACTTCTCCAAGATAGCTCGCCCCATGACCAACCTCCTAAAGAAGACCAAAGAGTTTGAATGGACGCCCCAATGCGAACAAAGTTTCCAGACCCTGAAGGAGAAGCTCACCACAACGCCTGTTCTAGCCTTGTCCGATATCCACCAGGACTTTGTGGTCTATTACGATGCATCTCGCCTCGGGCTTGGTTGTGTTCTAATGCAGAATGGGAAAGTCATTGCCTATGCTTCTCGCCAGCTTAAGGAGCACGAACAGCGTTACCCCACCCATGATCTCGAGCTTGCAGCCGTGGTCCATGCCTTGAAGATTTGGAGGCACTACCTGATAGGGAACAAGTGCGAGATCTACACCGATCATAAGACGACTACGACGTGGAGATTCTCTATCACCCGGGGAAGGCCAATGTGGTCGCTGACGCTCTTAGCCGCAAAAGTCATTGTCATGCCTTGTTCACCACCGCCTTGCCCACGGAGTTGCAAGAGGGCATTGATGAGTTACAGATGGAGGTGATACCTCGTGGCCTGTTGAATGAGCTTCGCGTACACTACACCCTCATGGATAGGATCCGTGAAGCCCAACGCCATTTCCCAGAAATTTGGGAGATACACGAGCTTCTGACACAAGGCAAGTGCCCAGAGTTCAGTGAGGATGAGCTAGGCACTTACTGGTACAAGGACAGAATTTGTGTGCCTGCCGACCCAGCTATCCGCAACAAAATCCTATCAGAAGGTCATGATTCTAAGTATTGTATCCACCCAGGCAGTACTAAAATGTATGCCGATTTGAAGAAGAAATTCTGGTGGAAAAACATGAAATCAGACATAGCAGAGCATGTTGTTAGATGTGACATTTGCAAACGCGTCAAGGCTGAGCATAAGAGACCTGCAGGGCTGTTAAAGCCACTGGATATACCTGAATGGAAGTGGGACAGCATTTCTATGGACTTCATTGTGGGTTTGCCTCGAACCCCGAAGGGCCATGATGCCATATGGGTAATAGTCGATCGCTTGACTAAGGTAGCTCACTTCCTAGCCATCAGGACTGATGCCCGAGTCGGCCAGCTAGCAGATTTGTATGTTGGGAACATTCTCAAGCTGCATGGAGCCCCTAAGAGCATAATATCTGATCGTGGACCACACTATACGTCCAAGTTCTGGAAAGCCCTGAACAAGTCAATCGGCAGCAAGCTAGATTACAGTACCGCATACCACCCTCAGACAGATGGGCAGACAGAAAGAGTGAACCAGATACTTGAGGATATGCTTCGAGCTTGTGTTCTGAAATATGGGACTGATTGGGAGAAGAGCTTGCCCTTTGTAGAGTTCTCCTACAACAACAGTTACCAGGCTAGCCTCAAGATGTCACCTTTCGAAGCTATGTACGGAAGACCATGCAGAACACCCTTGATGTGGTCTAAAACAGGTGAAAGATCGTTCTTTGGTCCGGCCACCATTAAGGAGGCCGAGGAAGGAGTCGCTCAGGTACAAGAAAATCTAAAAATTGCCCAGAGCCGTCAAAAGAGTTATGCCGACAAGCGGCGCAGAGACCTCGAGTTTGAGGTAGGAGACTATGTCTACCTCAAGGTCTCCCCGCTTCGAGGGACCGTCAGGTTCCATGTAAAGGGAAAGCTAGCACCAAGGTATGTGGGACCGTACAGAATCAGTGAAAGGATTGGCAAGCTTGCCTACAGAATAGAGTTGCCCCCACAATTGGAAGGGGTACACCCAGTGTTTCATGTGTCGCAACTGCGCAAGTGTTTGCAGCCGCCAGAGCATCCAATACCCGTAGAGGCACTCGATATTCAGGACACTTTGGAGTACAGAGAGCACCCCGTCCGCATTATGGACAGAACCACCAAGGAAACGAGAAACTCTAGCACGCCATATCTGAAGATTCAGTGGAGCAATCACACAGAACGGGAAGCAACTTGGGAGAAGGAGTCAGAAATGAGGAAGCTCTACCCCTACCTTTTTGAAGAGTAAGTTACACTCTTGAATCTCGAGGACGAGATTCTCATAAGGGGGTAGGATTGTAACAACCCTAGAATTAAGTCACCAAAAATACGGGCTTTCAAAAATTTTTTCTAAAGTTTACCAGTGTATGGTGGATGTCATGTAGGAAACCCGCCAATAGGTGCACAAATAGCACCCGACGTTAGCCCGAGCATTGCATTTAAATAACCAGAGTTTGATTCGCCTCTTATTCGATTTTATGTGATGTTAATAAAAATCGAATAACCTTTTAATGCATGTATATATATATGCCTGCTACCGACTCCCCGCGCCGGCCCAGCCCAGCAGCGCGCTCGACCGCCGGCGCACGCACTCGCTCGCATGCACACGCGCATGCACGCCGGCCTGCCTGCCCGAGCTCGAGGCCTAGCTCGGCCTGCTCCCGCGCGCTGCCGCGTTCCGCCGCGCGCCGCGCGCCCGCTCGCCGATCGCCGGCCCAACAAGGCGGCCCAGCAAGCCGCTGCTGCCACCCGCGCCCGTGTCTCTCCCCTCCTCTCTCGCTGACACCTGAGCCCCACCTGTCAGCTTCCACCTTTTACCATTTCTGTTCGCCGCGCGTCACGTCCGACGTTCCAGAAATAGAACGGCGAAGCTCCGCTGCCCGCTGCTCGCCCGTGACTCGCCATCACAACACGGATGCCGTTCATCCTCACCTGCCCACGCCGCGCCTTTCCCCGAACCCTAACCCTAACTCACGGTCGCGCCCAGCCGCAGGATTGGCATCTGCCATCCTCGCCATCCGCCATGGCCGCCGGCCGCTATAAAAGGGAGAAGCATCCGGCCTCTAGGGTTTCCCATGCAGCGCAGTTGCCTTGACCGTGCCGCACCTCTCGACTGCTGCTACTGAGGAGAAGGAGTAGAGGGAGGAGTGAAGAAGGCGGGGAGGAGCCAGACCAGAGCAGAGCGCCACCTCCGCCGTCCGCATCCGTGCGCCGGAGAAGCCCGACGGACCCGCTCAGCCTCGACTTACCCCTACGACGCTACGGCACTGCTACTCCCCCACCAGGCCGTTGCGTCGACCTCAGCCGCGAGCCACCGGGACAGCCCCGCGCAGGTAAGCTGCCATACCCCATCCTTGGCCGCCACCAGTACATCGTCGACGTTCTCGCTCCCCTTATCGCTGTTTCTTTCCTTACCGCGCCCAATAGCTTCGCCGTAGTCTAGAGCGTGTTCTAGGCAACCTCTTGGAGCTGGCACGGGCCACAGTTGGAGCCACGCACTTTTGCAGCTCCGGCCTCCCCGGACTCTGGCCGCCGGAGCGTCCGCCGTGGCCGCAGAGCCGCGCACGCCCCGCCGTGCCTCGACTAGCCCCGGTAGCTAGTTCATGGAGATCCCAGCTTCTCCAATCGAAAGGCAAGAAGGAAGATGGAGACCAACGCCCGGCTTCGCCGGCGAATTTAGCCTCGCCACCGTCACGCCACGCTGACCGCCACCGGCTTGAGGGTCGATTTCCCCCAAGTTGGAGCACCTAGCCGGCCAGCCACGTAGCTCAGCTAATGAGTCGACATTCGTCAAGGGTTCACCCGACGAGTCGAGGGTCCGACCGACAAAGTCGAGGGTTCGTCCGACATTCGTCGAGGGTTCACCCGACGAGTCGAGGGTCCGTCCGACATTCGTCGAGGGTCCACCCGACAGTCGAGGGTCCGTCCGACATTCGTCGAGGGTCCACCCGACAGTCGAGGGTCCGCCCGACGAAGTCGAGGGTTCGCCCGACGGAGTCGAGGACGTGGCTCTAATCGAGGGCCTGCTCGAGTCGAGGATCCGGCTCAAGGCCAGAGGGTCGAGTCTCACCGGATAACTGTTCTTGAGGGCTGCCCATTCATGTGAACGAAGTTCCGTCTTCGAAGGCAGGCCCGTTCACCGAGCGAGGTTTCGTTCTCGAGGCCAGCCCGTTCGCCCGAGCGAACTCCGTCCTCGAGGGGTCGCCCGGATCGCACCCTCGAGTGTATAGTAGCCGACCTGACCTGGCCTAGATCCAGCCCTGTCCAGGCCTTCCGAGGCCCAGTCGAGACCCGTCAACGTTGACCGTTGACCTGGCCCCACCTGTCAGTGACCAGATCTGTGGTCCCCACCTGTCAGCCACTAACTTGGACCCGTCGATACTGACGTCAGCATGACGTCATCTAGCCCCAGACCCGCGTCAGTGCTGACGTCAGCTCAGCCCCAGCTGCACTGTTCCTGCGCGCCACGTGGCCCAATCAGAAGTTGCCACGTGTCAGCACCAGGTTAATCTGCCCTTTTTCTTTTTTCGAAAATAGAATAAACTTCAGAAATTCATAACTTCTTCATACGAACTCCGAAAAATATGAACCAAGTGTCTAAATTTTCATAAAAATAAGCTCTACGTCATAGGCTTGTGTATGAGTGCATTTGGAGTTATTGAATTTTATTGCTTCTTTGTGTTGACTCTATAGGAGCCGCTAACGCGGCTATTATGTCTCGTTTCAGAGGAGGAGCAGCTTGAGGAGGACGACTACGAGTACGAGGAGGAGCTCGGAGATGACTTCGCAGGTGCCACACCCCACCCAACCTCGTAGATCCTATTACGTATGGCATAATATCTAGTTGCTAGTGCTCAATTATGAATATCACCTGATGATAGGTTGCATGATAGAACTGCTTGATGAGCCTTTACCTTGTCGCAACCTTACTCCTGCACACCTGCTGATAGGCTAGACGCTTGCTTATTTTACCTATGATGCTTTACTTCTACTACGCTTATATCTGTGTGATAATGATGCGTGGTGGAGAGCATGGTTATATGGTTAAGGCACGTGGTGCCACTTTACTCGGGGAGAGTGCTGCGTGCGTCTTGAGTGTGTGGTGAGGGTTGAGTCGATCGGACAGGATTCTACGACGAGCCATGTGGGCGAGTCTTGTCGGGGAATGTGTTTTGGGCATTCCCGTGTGAGGTGCTTGTGGCGGGCACATGGAGAGGTACAAGGAGATCCCGGGGGTGAGAACCTTCGTGGAGCGAAGCCCTGGGTTGGAGGTGCTGTTGTAGCACGGACTGTTGTAGTCCCAAAGGAGAAGATAATCCTGTCTGATCCCCCTAGGACCTGATATCTCTTGAGGACCGGAACCTTGGGACTTACGTGCTCACCACTCGCTCTTGAATGGACGGGAGACGGATGTTTGACTAGCTAGGACGATGCCACTACTACTAGGTTGTTAGCAGAAAGTGTCGGGAGGTACGGGCGTGGAGACCCACACCCTCCTTAGACAGCATAGTGACCACG
>JALGXP010002284.1:0-10060 GCA_023333625.1 Bothriochloa decipiens | reverse complement strand
GTATAACTTAAACCTATCATTGTAAATATTTTGAAACTCAGAGTTTGAAAATGTATGTTATTGTAAGTCTTCCGCTGTTTTACTCCGTGGTATTTTATTTATATGAAACTGTTGTAATACTGCAATGTCTCTCTACAATGATTGATCCTGCTCGGAGAATCGTGGATGATTCGGGATTTACCCGACAGACTTTTTAAGTCGTATGGAACGCAGTCCTGATTATTTGGAGTCTGTTTAGACAATAATCATGCGTGTGGGCCATATGATTTAGGAGGTTCTACCACAGCTGGTATCGGAGCTGGATCGTTGTTGAAAAGAGTTATTGTAGTATTCGAATATGAAAACTTCAAAAGCTTTGAGTCAAATAATTTTAACTTGACTATTTTGGGTCCAAATTGCTCATTCCTTATCTATGATTCTTTCTATCGACCCTTAATCTGATTTTATAAAGTGTGGTGGAGAAATAGCATAATATATTGCCCTATGTTATAAAAGTTATCTATATGTAAATATTGTTTTCTTTTACGATTAGATCGTAAGTTCGTTCATGCATCATGCTTAATAAATTTATTTAATTACTTTCCCCTTTAAAGTGGTTTGGGCTAAGTAGTATCAATCCTTTTCATATACTTCTCATCTATCCTATCTTGCTTCAGGATGGCCATTACCAAGCAAATGCCTCGCAAGAGCACTGCACCAAAAGGAGTACCTCGACATCAGTTAGCTTCTAAGTATGAGATCGGAGAAAGCAGTAGCAATCCGTATCAAGATCCACAGGTTGAGATAGCGAGACTTAGATCCGAGTTGGAAAGGGCTGAAACCGACAGGATGCTAGAGGCCGCCGAAATTACTTCGTTGAGGCGATCCCGGAAGTATATGAAGCACCAAAGAAATGATGCTTGGGCAAGAGAAGATGTAGCAAATGTTCGTATCCAGGAACTTGAAGACTATGTGGAAGATTTGGAGGAATATGCGGAGGAAGCCGATGATGAATGTGTGAGGTTGAATAACTTACTGGATCCGGAATATCAAAGACAGGCAGCCCAGGATGACCTTGGTCTTGTAATGGGACAGGACGAGGAAGAGGAAGATCCTGAAGAACTAGAATCCGTCGATGAGGACGTTATTGATGAAGAAGAGGAAAATCAGATGGATATAGAGAATGAAAGTGAAGGAGAAGATATTATGGAAGAAGAAGATTCTGAGATAGTAGAGGAAGAGCCTCAAGAGGAGGAGGATCCTGAGGAAGATGAGTAAGGAGTTTGGAAAGTAAGATGTGTAATATATCCTTTCTTCGCTTTCTAAAGCCTAGTAGGTATGGGAAGTCTTGCCGGAGAGCAGACTGATGTAATAAAAATAATGTAACATAAGTAGGTTACGCCTTTGTAATATACCCTTATAAAATCCCATAAGGTTTTGTGAATAAAGTGAAGTTATGTTTCAACAGATGCCTGCTCACACCCGTTCCCGTGATGCTGCTGGTCCATCTCAGGATGGAGGTGATATCCCTAATCCTCCACCAGTTCCACCCACCCTGGCTGATGCCGTTGCAGCATTAGTCACTGCCACCACAATGATGGCTCAGAATCAAAATCAGAATGTCCGACAGGGAAATCATGGGCGGAACCATAGAGATGAAACCACATATGTGGATTTCACAGACACTCGTCCTCCAGTTTTCAGCAGAGTAGATGAACCTATGGAAGCTGATGATTGGCTCCGCACTATGGAGCAGAAGTTTGGACTAATTGAATGCACAGAATATCAAAAGCCCATGTTTGCAGCCCAGCAGTTGAGAGGTACTGCAGGAGCCTGGTGGGTAAATTTCGTTTCTGCTCAGCCCGAAGGCCACCGTATTACTTGGACTGAGTTTCGAGAAGCATTTCGAGCACATTTTATTCCCGAGGGGATAATGACCATAAAGCTTGAAGAATTTCTTTCCTTGAGGCAAGGTGATATGTCTGTCATGCAATATTTTGGTAAATTTAATCACTTGTCTCAATACGCGTCAGACTATGTTAGTACTGACCGTAAAAAGAAAGAATGTTTTCTGAGAGGTCTGAATAGTAAAATTCAGAGAATGATGACGGGAAATCCAAATGCCACTTTTCATGAAGCGGTGAATATCGCTATCTCTTATGAAGATAAAAACCGTCAACATTTGGAAACCAAAAAGAAGAAAAGTGTACCCTCTGGATTTTCTGGTGGCAATCCAAAGCGCCAAAAAATAATCTATCACCCTCAGAATCATTTTCGTCCACCTTATCGTCCACCATAATACCAAGCGCCACAACAGGCATTTGCTCGTCCTGTTGCTAATCTATCATATCCACGACCGCCGAATGCCCCGGGTATTCGTAATCCCAATTCTCAGCCACCTATCTTTCCCTGTTATAACTGTGGCAAACCTGGTCACTTTGCACGAAACTGCCCGCATCCGAGGCAGTATAACTCTTATGTCCCTAGAGCCTTTGCACCACAACCACAACCACAGAGTCAGCCTAAAGCAGGAAATCCGAAGGTATCAAATAGTAAGAATGAAAAGAAGTCTGGCAGAGTGTTCTACACTCAAGTTGGAGAAATCCCAGAAGGAGAACCTGTCATGATGGGTACGTTTCCTGTTGCTGATCATCCTGCAATTATGTTGTTTGATTCTGGTGCATCACATACATTCATCAATGGTACCTTTGTTAAGACATATGAAATTCCAATAAAGGATACAAAGGAGCAGTTCTTTATACAATCGCCTGGAGGGCGTATGTGTACTAAAGAAATGGTACATGATGTGCCAGTAAGTTTGGGTGGGTATATTTTTCCCACTGATATGATAATATTAAAGGATCAAGATATAGATGTGATCCTGGGTATGAATTGGATGAAACGGCATGGCGCTGTGATAGACATCTTGAATAGAACTGTGAGATTAAATATACCCAATTGCAAAACTTCACTTCTTATCCAACTTCCGACACTTAAGAAGCATGTTCCAAAGGTATGTGCAACCTCTGTAAAAGAGATTGAGGAGATACCAGTGGTCTGTGAGTTTCCTGATGTATTTCCCGATGAGTTACCGGGTTTACCTCCCGACAGAAATGTGGAATTTAGAATTGATTTGAAACCTGGTACTGCTCCTATCTCTAGAAGAGCTTATCGGATGGCACCACCTGAGTTAGCAGAACTCAAGATTCAATTGCAAGAGTTAAGGGATAAAGGTTTTATTCAACCTAGCTCATCACCCTGGGGATGTCCTGCTCTCTTTGTGAAAAAGAAAGATCAGAGTTTGAGGTTATGTGTGGATTATCGACCCTTGAATGAGGTAACCATTAAAAATAAGTATCCTTTACCCCGCATTGATCTGCTTTTTGATCAATTGGCAGAAGCAAAGGTGTTCTCTAAGATTGATCTTCGATCTGGGTATCATCAAATCAAGATTCGCCCAGAAGATGTTCCAAAGACCGCTTTTACCACCCGGTACGGTCTATATGAATATTTGGTTATGTCTTTTGGACTTACCAATGCACCGGCCTATTTCATGTATTTGATGAACTCAGTGTTCATGCCAGAACTGGATAAGTTTGTGGTTGTCTTTATTGATGACATATTGATATATTCTAAGAATGAGGAAGAACATGCTAAACACCTCAGAGTTGTCTTGCAACGTTTGCGAGAACATCAACTGTATGCTAAGTTTAGCAAATGTGAGTTTTGGCTGAAAGAAGTGAAATTTCTTGGACATGTATTATCAGACAAGGGTGTTGCGGTTGACCCTACTAAAGTAAAGGATATACTGGATTGGAAGCCACCAAAGACTGTGCACCAAGTTCGAAGCTTTCTGGGAATGGCGGGTTATTACCGTCGTTTCATACCAGATTTCTCAAAGATATCCAAGCCAATAACTGAATTATTAAAGAATGATGTCAAGTTTGTTTGGTCATCTGCCTGTGAAGAGGCATTTCAGAAATTGAAGAAACTAATGACTACTGCACCTGTTTTAGCACAACCAAACATTGAAAAGCCATTTGATGTTTATTGTGATGCTTCGGGTATTGGTATTGGATGTGTATTGATGCAAGAGGGAAGGGTTATTGCTTATGCTTCCCGGCAGTTCAAAAAGCATGAGGAACATTATCCCACACATGATTTGGAATTGGCAGCTGTTGTCCATGCCTTAAAGATATGGCGACATTATTTGTGGGGTAATAAATGTAATATTTACAGTGATCACAAGAGTTTGAAATACATATTCACTCAAGATGATTTGAATATGAGGCAAAGAAGATGGTTAGAGCTGATTAATGATTATGATTTGGAAATCTATTACCATCCTGGCAAAGCCAATGTAGTGGCTGATGCACTTAGTTGGAAAATTCATTGTCATTGTTTAACAGTGAAGCCTTTGGATATCTCTATATGTCATGACATAGAAAAACTGGGTATAGAGATGGTGCAACAAGGAAGTTTGTCTAACATTGTTGTTGAGACAAATATCAGAGATCAAATTATAGCTGCTCAGAGAAGTGATAAGGGAATTAAGTGTATTAAAAAGAAAGTTAGAAATGAGAAGAATCCTTGTTTCACAATTGATGAAGCGGATGTTCTATGGTATAAGAATCGTCTGGTCATACCAAAAGATTCTGAGTTAAAACAAAAGATCTTTGACGAAGCACATCTGTCAAAGTTTGCTATTCATCCAGGCAATAATAAGATGTATCATGATCTGAAACAGAGATTTTGGTGGACCAAGATGAAAATAGAAATTGCTAAGTATGTGGCTCAGTGTGATACTTGTCAGAGAGTCAAAGCTGTTCATTTGAAGTCAGCAGGAGAACTTCAGCCATTACCTATTCCAGCCTGGAAATGGGAAGATATCAGTATGGACTTTATCGTGGGTCTACCCAGGACAGCAAAAGGTTTTGATTCAATTTGGGTTATAATGGATCGACTCACAAAGTCCGCACATTTTCTCCCAGTTCAAACTACAACTACATCTTCGCAATATGCCAAACTGTATTTGGAGCGCATCATAAGTCTTCATGGAATACCAAAGACTATTGTTTCAGATAGAGGCACGCAGTTTGTCTCCCAGTTTTGGAAGCAACTACACAAGTCTTTAGGTACAGATCTTTTGCATAGTACAGCCTACCATCCCCAGACAGGAGGTCAGACTGAAAGAGTAAATCAAATACTTGAAGATATGTTGAGGGCATGTGTTCTAAATTTTCCAGAAAAATGGGATGAATGTTTACCCTTAGCAGAATTCTCTTACAACAATAGTTATCAAGAAAGCATCAAAATGGCACCATTTGAAGCCTTGTATGGTCGCAGATGTAGGACTCCATTAAGTTGGTCTGAACCCGGAGAGAGAAGATTTTTCGGAGTGGATTTGGTAAAAGAAACTGAAGCAAAGGTTAAACAGATACAACAGAATATAAAGATAGCACAATCTCGTCAGAAGAGTTATGCAGATCAAAGGCGTCGACCATTATATTTCAATAATGGAGATCATGTATACCTAAAAGTGTCACCCATGAAAGGGGTTAACCGATTTGGAGTTAAGGGTAAGTTAGCACCTCGATATATTGGACCATTTCAGATTCTGGCACCAGTTGGAAAGGTATCATATCGTCTGCAACTACCCGAACAACTGTCGGCCGTACACAATGTGTTCCACGTGTCCCAACTTAAGAAGTGTCTTCGAGTACCAGATAAGATTGTTGATGTTGAAGGCATTGAACTTGAACCTGATCTGACTTACTCTGAATATCCAATCCGAGTTTTGGATCAGAAGGATCGTATTACTCGAAGTAGAACACTCAGATGGTACAAGGTACAATGGGATCAACATTCAGAAGAAGAAGCTACTTGGGAATCGGAAGATTATTTATTGGAAAACTTCCCGGAGTTTTATGCTTCTATCTAAAGTAATAATTCTTTCTATGAGTGGTAACTTCTCTATGAGTGGTACAATTCCTTTCTTTTATAAACTTAGTAGAAGTATGTTTTCCTGACACCTTTCCTTTTCCATTACTTCACTAGAGGCTTTAAATCTCGGGACGAGATTTCCTAAAGGGGGAAAGGCTGTAACACCTCTGGTGTTATATTAACTAAAACCTGCCATGTCATCATATGCACTGCAAAGCATCCATGTTTAAGTCAACCTTAATGTGCATCAACTAAAACAAATTTACATTTCATAGGTTGATTGAGTTTCTGTAATGTTTGTCACATGAAATAATAAAACCCTATTTTCGAATGCCATCGCAAATGCTTAATTTATACTCTATGTACTTGAGGTGTAAACTATGTTTACACTAGTGTCAAGCATAGTGTATAAGTCTAAGTCCAACCCTAAAAATGATTTCCATATTTGAAATTTAATTTGGATTCCAAAGCTTAATTATAAGCCTGGAAATTCAAATTTAAAGTCAAATTGGAAATGCTATAAAAGGTTTTTCAAAAGTCAACTTGGTCAACCAAGGGTGTCATTGGGTCAATGACCTAAAAATGTCCTTGGATGATGTTTGTGATCACTAATAACCAACCAATTAAGTTAGAAACCCAATTGAGTTTAAATTCCATTTTAAAAAAACCCTTTATTTCTAACCCTAGTTTTATCCCCTTTTCTCTAATTCAAATTCTATAAGGAATTTGAAGATACTCTAAAAAGACAGTTTGTAGATCTTGACAAGAGCTACAAAATTGGTATACAAAGTTTTTCAAGTTTCCAAAAGAAATTTCAAATTATTTTGAAAATACAGTTTCCAGCACTTATCCTCTTTTAATTTTAAAGTTATAATTTAAAAATTATGCTTCATCTGAGAAAACTTTGTACATGAAAAATATTTGGTGTGACAAACTCAACATTTCATAGTTTTGAAGATTTTCAAGTTTTATTGAAAAATCAAAAGTAATTTCAAATACTTATTTCTAGGGTTAATCCTCTTTTCAAATCTGAATTCAAATTTCAAAATCTAAACAGAATTTGAAGATTCCCATTAAAGGAAAAGTGTAGCTCTTGAAAAGTTATGCAAATTATGTTTTTGGAGATTTTCAAGTTTTTATACAAATTTTGGAGTAATTTGTATTTTAAACCGAGTGGCAATTCTATAAATAACTTGAACAGCACCTAACCCTATCGGCGAACGCCATGGCCGGCTTCTCATCGCGCGCCGCCGTCCACCACCGCACCTTCTCGGCCGCCCGCGTACTCACAGACGCGCGAAGGTTCACCGTCGTCGTGTCACCTGCTCCTTCATCGGCTCAGAGCTATAAATACCGATCGGACGACGCCGTTCTTTTCCTTTCTTCCTCCCACCACCGTCGCCGACGATCTCCCTCCGCCGCCGAAATTCGCCGTCGACGCTCAACCTCTGTCCAATTGCTCTCGCCCAAAGTTCCGCAACCTCCTCACGGTCCTTTTGGGCCAGTCCGTGTTTTCTTTCATCGCCTGAGCTGCCTGCACGCAGTCTTCTTCCCCGCGGCCAGTCAGTCGCGCCGCCGCCGCCATCTTTGCCGTTTGCTGTCGCCGGAGGTGAAAATATTTTACCTTCGACCCCTTAATCGTGCTCTCCGTGTTATCCTGCGTCTGATGTGCACCTTGGTTTGAGCAGTGCAATACCGGAGGTCACCGTGACGCCGTTGTGCCATCGGAGCGCCGCCGCCGCCATAACCACCATCGACCGCAGCTCAACCCAGCCACTCCGGACCTCTACTAACGTGCGCATCGGCGCTGTGGTGAGCTCCTGCGTCTATTCGTGTTATCAATTTCATCCATCTCGCATCAGGAGTTGTTGTAGTGCAGTTCGAAGTCGTCGGAGTCCTGCTCGAGGGCTCGGCCGACGAGTCGAGGGGGTGACGGTCGAGGTGCGGGCTCGAATCGAGGGATCAAGTCGAGGGCTTGAATCGAGGGGTGCACTGTTCTCGAAGGTGTCGAGTCGAGGGATGCACTGTTCTCGAAGGTGTCGAGGGTTGCACTGTTCTCGAAGGGTTCGAGTCGAGGGGTGCACTGGTCTCGAGGAGAGGCTCGTTCGTCGGGCGGAGTTCCGTCCTCGAGGGGAGGCTCGTTCGCTTGGGGAAGTCTCATCTTCGAGGCTGGTCCATTCGCTCGAGCGAAGTTCAGTCTTCGAGAGGATGCCCGAATTGTACCCTCAAATGTACAGTACCTAACCGACCGATAGATTCTCGAGCAGGCTTTGGCTTCGAGCCGTCATAGCCCGTCCGTGAGTTAGCCTGGCATGCTTTAGCCTGCGAGCCCTCGAGCGTCGTTAGTTAGCTCGTTGGACTCCACGTGTTGTGCTGAGTCTGATGGATCAGAATATGTCACCGGAAATCGAACCGACGTCGAGGAATCGGCGGTCAACCACCGCGCGGCCGTCGGTCAGCGCGGGGTTACTGTGCCGATTTTCTTTTTTTCCATTTTCAGAAAATGATTTAAATGCTATTTTCTTTGAAAATTCATAGTAAATCATATATAGCTCCAAAAATTCTGAAAATTTTTGTGAGCGTTCCTTATGATGACATCTACCTAGGAAAAATATGAAATGCCAAAATTGAGTAATTTTTGCATATGTTAAAATTAGCCCTTTTAATTAAAAAATGGACCTTCAATGATTTTTAATAATTAAAATAATTGGCTTTTAATTCTAAAATTTGTTTTGCCATCTAACTAGGCTAAGAGCTTTCTAAAATAAAATTTTGAGATTAATTTGATAACTTTAATTTTTATGTCTTTATTTAATGCTTTTAAATAATTTATCAACCCCTTAACCTGATCATGCATCCATCAAGCATCATGTTTACTATTCCATCATGTAAAGCATATTAATTATCGAATAGTTTCCGTTAACGGAGAGATAACGTATCACTTAGATCTGAAGGACGAGCAGAATCAAGAGTCGGGAGTTGATCTAGATTTCGAGACCGTCTACCCCGAACATCAAGGCAAGCCCCGGATGCATTTAAACCTTATTCTATTTATAAAAGTTTTACCGCTTCAGCTCTGATATGTTGCATTAAGTAATAGGAGTTGAGTGAAAACCCACAAATTGCATTACCTGTCTTATTACTTATTCCTTGTTACCTACTGGAAAGATAAGTAGTTATGCTTAGCCCTGCTTATTTATTTATTTGTTCGAAGGCAAAAGAATGAAAAAGATGAGATTGGTTTTCTTATTGAAATCTTGATGATAGTAATAAATCGAGTCCGGACGGCGAACTTGCACTGGGAATGGAGTCCCTCTGTAGTGTTCTCGTCTGTTGATGCCCTAGGTCCCGTCCGTTGGTGAACTGGATGATATCGAGAATGTAGAAATCCACATGCATGAAGTGGTATACGGATGGTTGGAGCCGTGTATGCCATGGAGTGACCTAGCGTGGGGTCAGAGAATCCCATCTGCTGTCATAGTGTGTTTTACTGTGGGGTTTAAGTTCCCATGTATCTCGGTACGCTGGGCCGCAGAGCTCACGTGTATCATGTGGTGATATACGGCTGAGGTTGTTATCCCGGTATATCGGTGTATCTGGGGTGCTTCGGAGTTAAAGTCTCCGGTATGCTCAGTCGCCTAGGTCCCAGCTGGGTATGAAAATAGATTCGAATCGCCGTTGCTTCTCGGAGAAGAAGACTCGATCGTTGTTCATCATCGTAGTAACAACTTGAACAAAAGTTAAGATTCAATAATGAAGTTGAGTGATAATGGGAGCTAGCCCAAGCAAACTTCTCTTTCTGTAAAGCTTTTCTGCAAAATTTCTTATCTCTTACAAGCCTTACCTTGTCCCTCTAGCCTGCATATCTTGAGTCTCTACCTTTCTCTTTCGTCGGGTCAGTCTTGTTGAGTACTGTTGTACTCAGGGTTTGTTGAACCCCTGTTGCAGGTGAGCTTCATGGGCAGGAGTGTTATGCATCCTGTTGCATGACAGTCGTCGAGGAAAGCGACGACGAATAAAGATGTTAAGCTCGTGGGCAGAGCTTTTGTGTAATATTGTAATCTACTGCTACTCCACTACTATTATGGTTTGTATAACTTAAACCTATCATTGTAAATATTTTGAAACTCAGAGTTTG
>JALGXP010002283.1:0-10064 GCA_023333625.1 Bothriochloa decipiens | reverse complement strand
AATGAGCTTCACAGTCCCAGACTGTGCACCGGCAGAGTCTCCTCTTAGCGCCTTGGTATTGCACCGAACACAACAAGCACCCTGTGCTTACTAGAAAGCCTCCTCCAGACAGTCCCGGACCGCCAAGCTCTGATACCAATTGTTGGAAATTGAGGTGGCCCTAATACCCACTATTATGAGGACCTACACCTAGGACACCAACTCACTCTGGAGTCGGTCGGCCTTTTTAATTCCTAGTTACTTAGTGCGACGGGTCCTTTCGACGGCAGAGCCGCCTTCTTACTTCCGGGTGGCAGAGCCTACCAACAGATGAAGCTGACTTCCAGGTGGCAGAGCCAACCTACGATGAAGTCCAGACCCTTGTGATCCCAGGTGGCAGAGCCTACCTTCGATGGATCGCAACTTATGCACTAAGTACTTAGAAACTATATGGCTCAACCGGGAGACTAACACTTATATGAAACGAAACTTTATTACAACACAATAATGTTACACAAGAGTGTACAACACTCTCTCTTTAGTGGCTAGCCTAGCACTCACTCTCCTACCACTCATTTACCATGCTCATGGTTCTATGGCATGGCAAGGAAGGGGGCCTCTATTTATAGGTCAAGGGGGATTATGAGGTTGAGACAAGTGTCCCCCTTTCTAGAACTTTCCTAAATATTACAACTTTTACTACCAATTCTACATAATTCCATGATAAATATCATAGATCATGAGTTATGGGGAAGGTTCTAGAAGTTTGTATTGCTTTCCTTTAATATGTATTGTGCGAGTATCTTTGGAGAGGACAAGGAAAGAGAATAGAACTATGGAACTGAATCTCTCGCTGCTTCAAACTATAACTTGCCTCCTTGTTGTTCGTGCTGTCCCCTTAACTCCCAAAACTCCTTGCTGTGGTGAGATCATGACAGTTGGTATTCAGAGCAGTCGATCCTAGCGGAGCTATCTAGCTATATGAACCATCCCATCTATCAGAGCAGAAGAAATTGGCAGAGATGGAGCAACAGGCCAACAAGTTTCTGAGATACTGAAGGCTTTGGCCGATCTGGCAGGGGCGAACACAGCAATCCTGAAGGTGGAATAGATTGACCCGGCTGTCAAGAGCCTCACTGATTGGAAGCCAGAAATCGAGAAGGTTGTGGGAGAGCTCAAGGACAAGATCCATGAGCTGTGAGAGCAGGAGCAGCAGCTCGAGCAGCCCTCGGCACTGATGACAGGGTGAAAGGATCTAATCGGCCTAGAGGGGGTGAATAGGCGATTTTGATAACCTAAAATTTTCAGCTCAAATGCGGAAGTTAAATGCCTACCGAAAGTAGTACCGGAAGTAGCACCGGTACTACCGGTAGTACAACACCAGTACTACCGATGCTAGATTTCCAGCACTTCCGGTTCCCTACGAAGCCACTAAATCGAATGCAAAATTAGAGTATATGAGCTGTAAATTTAGATTCAAAGGTTACCACCCCTTTGTTGATGTTGATAATGAAAGCGTTGAAGTTCTTGAAACTTTTTACCGCACCAACTTGTAGATCGAGTCCTCCAACCTAAGAGCTTTGGGGGTAGGGATGAAGAACACGAAGAAAACAAGAACAAGGGTAGTCGATGCTACCACCACAGCAAGACACAAGATTTAATCCGAGGTTCGGCAATCCCCACGAAGGAGTTCCTACGTCCTCGTTGTTGAGTTCACCACGAAGGATTCCTCCCTCAAGCAACCACGAAGGCTAACTTGAGATATTCACTAAGAATCAAGGGTAATACAAACATTTTATTTTTACTACCGGTACTACCGCTGCTAGGAGCGGTACTACCGCTAGTACATAAAACTGCCAACTCGAAGATCTCGACTTTTGAAAAATAGGCCCGATACTTCTGGTATATAATTTTAATAAAAAGCGCTACTACCGGTGACCACCGGTACTACAGATGGTGAGACCGGTACTACCGGTAGTAGAAAAACTACTACAACTTTGCAAGCTCGATTTTTAGAGAAAAATAGCACCGATACTACCGGTTTAAAAAAACGTATAAGTCCAGTACTACCGGTAGGCCAGATTGGGTAAAGCAAAGGTCATTTCTAAGTGATGTGAGAGAAACGGTGACTCTCCAAACGCCCTAAATATAGACTTGAGCACTTTTAGACCTCGAATTACCAACCTTATTTGTATCTCTCTTGATAGTATGACATTTCCTATGACTCAAGTAAATATAAAATGATAGGGTCCTCTTGAGTAGAAACGTCATCCATCCATATAAAATTTAGGGTGCTTGTATCACCGAATATTTATCATTTAAATCTTTCAATGGCCTAACACCTGTGAATTCACTTGAACAAACTTGTTAGTCCCCAACTTGATTGTCATTAATTATCCAAAATCCACTTCGGGGGCGAATGCACTTACAAACTCCCCCTTTTTGGTAATTGATGACAACCAACTTAGGCTTACAAAAAAATGAAAGAATTAAAGCTTTTTAAACCCCAAACTTTATGGAGAGCTCCCCCTAAATGTTTGCATAGGATTTTGAATTTCAAATCTTGAATAAAGTCAAGATAACATACATTTAGAACAAGCTCCCCCTAAATTTTGCAATTCGTGAGGTGCCTAAAAGGATGTGTGTGACAAGAATAAACCGTGATGCTTATGACAAGATATATCACAAAGAGATAAATAAAAGAAAATGAATGATTATGCAAGAAGGAATATAAATTAAGACCAACATAACCATTCAAAAATTAACAAGCATCATCATGATATCAAATATAGGCCATCACAAAATGATATATCAAATAAGCATAAATGTTTAGCCTACAAGCATCCATCACACACAAAGTTCTAAGTTCACCATATAGTTCACCACGAATGAAGAGAGATAAACATAGCCGAATAAAAAGCTACCCTATTACATCAAAGTAAGCCTAACACTCCCCTTTTGACAGCAAGTGCCAAAAAAGGTAGGCCATGATAAAAAACTATGGGTAGAACATCACTGGAATGCCGAGAAGTCCGGATCATCATCATCATCATCACCAAGGTACTTGCTCTTGCCACGAGGATCTGCAGAGGAAGACGGCAAGAACGTAGGCGCAACACTGGTAGACCGGCGGGTGATATCGTCAGCTTCATCAAACAGCCCAAAACCAGAACCAGCGTAGCCTGCAGAAGTACCCTGATAGGACGAGTCCGGCTGAGAAAAGAACCGAGGAGGCTGAGGAGGCAGCTCATAGGGCTGCTGCTGAGGGGGCTGCTCAAACTGGTCATCATCAACATCATCATCCACAAAGAAATCCGGAGGAGGACGAAGAGGAGCTGAGGGAGAGAGACCAAGTTTGTCCTTAATACGACTAAGCCGCTGACTCGTATCTGCATGGCAAGCTCACATGTAGGTCATGAACTTCTTGAATGCACCAACAATGCCGCCACGACCACGACCACGGCCATGTCCAGTGCCTGGGCTAGCAGAAGCTCTAGCTGAGGGATCCACAGAAGGGGCAGCATCCCGCTCAAGTCCAACAGGCTCCCCATGAGCCGGAGAAGCGTCAGCCGGAGGAGGACTAGCGGAAGAGGAAGAATCCGCCTTCTGCGTATGAGGACGCAAGTTCCGAATACTCCACCAAGCATGATGAGTATCAGGAGGATAGGAGCGATTAGTCACCTGCTCAATCACATGCATAAGATAGGGAGCATAAGGAAGAAGCCTGTGAGGATCAACAGCTGCTTGGCCAATCTTAGCCCACATAAACTGAGAGATGCTGAAGCGCTTGTCCAAACCAAAGCAAACCAATATGGTGGGAGCATAACCTTGAATCTTAACCGAATCACCACCTTTGGGATCAAGAGTGTGCCTCAGAATATTATTCAGGACATAATAAAATGGCTTCAGCTTAGCATTGGAGCCAGTAGCATACTTGTCAGCAAGGTACATCTGAGCAGCAATGTAATCATCCCTGCCAACGGGGTTAGCATAATGAGTCCACAGGCTCCATACATCTCGATCCACATGATCAAAGCCTAGGAGATGGGAGAACTGCTCATAAGAACACCTGTAGTGCTGACCATGGGACATCCAGTGTAAGACCTTGCGCTCCTCATCAATATACAGAGTGGACCAGAACTGATAAAGAATCTCAGTGTTCCAATCCTTCTGAAAAGTCACAAGCTGCAATAGGTTCCATTCTTCAAGCTTGCCCTTAATGCATGCATAGCAGCCTGATCAGAGAGCTTGGGAGAGGTAAGGGAGTCAAGTTTCAAGGCCTTGTGCTCAAAAAGTTTACCATGTTTTCCACTATCCCAGCAAACAGACCAATAGTAATCATGATGAAACAGAGTCCAAAACCTTTCCTCAACACCTAAAAATCTGACCCACTCATAGGGATTCTCCTCTCTTTGCTTTTTCAGAGCAGGCACATTGGAAGAATAATCAAAAAATAGCTGCTCGGGCTTGAGAGGACGACGAGGCCTAGGACGATGACCAGGGAATGGTGCAAGAGTCCTAGTTTGCGTCATGTGAGTAAGCTGAGGAGGGGAAACATTGTACTGAGCATCCAACGCAAGCCCCTGCACATCCCTCACATCATGCAACTGAGCATAATTTACCATGGCATTGTGACGAGGAGGAGAGCTACCACGACCATAGCCTGCCGGAACAGCAGGTTCAACAGGCTCCTCACGATGGCTGCCACGGGAGGACTCCCCACGACTTTTCCCATGCCTTCGAGCACGCTGACGGGCATCACGGTCCTCCTCCCCATCACCCAAACTTTGGGGACGAGGACGAGCATGGCGATTTGGATTCCGGCGCTCAGACATGCTGTAATGGACAAAACAAGACAGGGAACGTCTTAGACATGCTAGCAATGGATTGCAACATGGGAAGAATGAACACAGCGAGTAGACCGAGTCGGCGGGCTGCTAGCGGTACTACCGCTCGAGAGACCGGTAGTACCGGTCGAAGCAGGCTTCTAGCGGTACTACCGCTCGGGTGACCGGTAGTACCGGTCGAAGCCGCGCACGGCGCAACTCCACCCAGATCATCGAATCCACCATGCATATGTGCAAATGAAGCAACGGGATAGCATGTATACACCATAAACAGCAAGCACGTGGAGGGAAACGACCTAGAACAAAGTACATTGAGAGATCGGGCATGAACTCCATGATACCTTGTTTCTCACGAGGAAGAGGCCAATCCACGCGTGCAAGATGTCCCGGCGTCTACAAACACCTCCAATGTGATCTCCAAGGCTTGGGGAAGCTCTCCCTCAAAGGGATTGAGAAATGGTCGGAGGGGAAGGGAGATCGGGGAGGGGCGGCGGCGTCGGGCGGCGGCGCCACGAGCAGGAGGAGGGGGGTCGGTTGGGGAAGAGAGGGGTAAGAAATTTTTTTTAACCAGCGGTACCCTTTTACCACTGTCAATTTGGCTACCGGTACTACCGCTCGGCCGACCGGTACTACCGATGGGCAAGAGTCGTGCAAGATATATTTTTAGTTGAACACTCAGCGTGGGGCGCGATTTTGAACAAGCGGTACTACCGATCGACCCAGCGGTACTACGCTAGACCAAAAAAAATGCCAGAAAAAGTACTCTCGACGGTGAATTTTATAAAGCACTAGAACACTCCCAAATATGACCAGATTTCATCAAATCAATACAAAGCAATGGTCATATTTGTTATAGTGAAAATAGATTTTGAAATATCACTCAATATTTTATAAATATTTGGCCAATTCTAAGCTCATCAAAGTATGCAAGATTTCATTCCACGTTACGAGAATCAACGATATTGAGCTCACGCCTTAAAGCACAAAATCTTGACTCATCTAGAGGCTTTGTGAAGATATCGGCTAACTGATTTTCGGTTCTCACATGTTGAATTGCGATATCTCCTTTGGCTTGGTGGTCTCTAAGAAAATGATGACGGATGTCTATGTGCTTTGTGCGAGAGTGGTTAATGGGATTATCGGCTAGCTTGATTGCACCCTTATTGTCACATAAGAGTGGAATCTTGGATAGGTTGCAACCAAAGTCTCTCAAGGTTTGCTTTATCCAAAGTAGTTGGGCACAACAAGAGCCTGCCGCCACATACTCGGCTTCAGTGGTGGATAGGGCAATGGAGTTTTGCTTCTTAGAACTCCAAGACACCAAAGATCTACCAAGAAATCAGCAAGTCCCGGATGTACTCTTCCTCTCTACCTTGCAACCGGCATAATCCGAATCGGAATAGCCAAGCAGAGTGAAAGATGAGACCTTAGGATACCATAAGCCAAGATTAGGTGTGAGCACCAAATACCAAAAAATTCTCTTAACGGCCATGAGATGACATTCTTTCGGATTAGATTGAAATCTTGCACACAAGCACACACTAAGCATAATATCGGGTCTAGATGCACAAAGATAAAGCAAAGATCCAATCATGGAGCGATATACCTTTTGATCAACGGTCTTACCATTTGTGTCAAGATCAAGATGTCCCGTAGTGGGCATTGGTGTGTTGATGGGCTTGGCCTTGTCCATGCCAAACTTCTTCAACATGTCATGGGTGTATTTGGTTTGGCAAATGAACGTCCCTTCCTTGAGTTGCTTGATTTGAAAACCGAGGAAGAAGGTCAATTCTCCCATCATGGACATCTCAAACTTTTTGGTCATAATCCTACTAAATTGCTCACAAAGCTCATCATTAGTACTACCAAATATTATGTCATCAACATATATTTGGCAAATAAAGATATCATTCCCAACTTTGCGAGTAAAAAGAGTAGGGTCAGCTTTGCCTATCTCAAACCCTTGTTCGAGTAGAAATTTCTTCAGACAATCATACCAAGCTCTAGGGGCTTGCTTGAGCCCATAGAGCGCCTTGTGAAGCTTGTAGACGTGGTTAGGGCAATGTGGATCTTCAAAACCTGGTGGTTGTTCAACATACACCACTTCGGAGAGGGGGCCGTTGAGAAATGCACTTTTCACGTCCATTTGAAACAACTTGAAATCATGGTGAGCAGCAAAGGCAAGTAATATACGAATAGATTCAAGCCTAGCTACTGGTGCATAAGTTTCCCTAAAATCCAAACCTTCAATTTGGGTGTAACCTTGAGCAACCAACCGTGCCTTGTTCCTTGTAACCGCGCCATACTCATCTTCTTTGTTGCGGAAGATCCACTTGGTACCTATTACATTTTTCTTGGGCCTCTCCACCAAGGACCAGACTTCATTCCGAGTGAAGTTTTCCAACTCCTCTTGCATTGCCATCACCCAATCCTCATCCTTCAAGGCATCCTGCGCCTTAAGAGGTAACATAGAGGAAACAAAAGAGTAATGCTCACAAAAAGATGCTAAACGTAAACGAGTCGTCACTCCTTCTTTTATACTTCCTATCACATTTTCAATGGGATGGTCCCGTTCAACGGTTTGGCGAACTCTTGGGTGAGGTGCTGCTGTTCTTCTTTGGATTTGCCCATCATCTTCACTATCATACTCTATGTTGTTTGGAGAAACACCATCAAATGCTCCCCTTTGATCATCATCTTGATTGCTTTCTTCAACTTGTGGTGGATATTGAATTGCTTGTTCTCTTGAGTCATGACCATCTCTTGATGTGGAGGCACCACCATGGGCATCGGTTGACCCATGATGTATGAGCGGGTCATGTTGGATTTGCACTTGTGCATCATCATCATCATCTTGTTCAACGGGCTTTACTTCACCGGTTGCAAGCTTCTTGATCACTTTATGAGAAGGCTCTTCTTTACCTACAATGTTCATATTGACTTGCTCTTTTTGAGAGCCGTCGGATTCATCAAAAGTCACGTCTACCGTTAATTCAATTAGACTGGTGGTCTTATTGAAAACACAATATCCATGTTCATTAGTACCATAACCAAGTAGGAAACCTTCATCAACCTTAGGTTCAAACTTAGAGCTTTTGGATTTCTTTCTAAGTATGAAACACTTGCATCCAAAAACTCTAAAATAATCAACCTTAGGCTTTTTACTGGTGAATAGTTCATAGGCGGTTTTGTTCTTGATCTTGTGAAGATATAGACGATTGATTGCATGACATGCCGTGTTGACTGCCTCCGCCCAATAATCCTTCTCCGGAGTCTTGTACTCATCCAACATTGCTCTTGCGGCCTCTATGAGCGTTCGGTTTTTCCTTTCCACTACCCCATTTTGTTGGGGAGTATAAGGGACCGAGAACTCATGCTTGATTCCTTCTTCATCAAGGAATGCTTTAATGTTGGTATTCTTGAACTCCGTCCCGTTGTCACTTCTCACTCTCTTGATCTTCACGTCAAACTCATTTTGAGCTCTTCTTGCAAACTTCTTGAAGATCTCTTGGGTTTCACCTTTATCTCTCAAAAAGAATACCCAAGTGAAACGAGAAAAATCATCAATAATTACAAAACCATATTTGTTACCTCCAATGCTTATATAAGCATTGGGTCCAAAAAGATCCATGTGTAGCAACTCAAGTGGTCTTGAAGTTGACACGATGTTCTTTGTGGGATGTTTGGCTCCAACTTGCTTCCCCGCTTGACATGCACTGCAAATCCTATCTTTCTCAAAAGAAACATTTGTTAGTCCAAGAATGTGTCCACCTCTTTGAAGGTTGGCCAAGTTCCTCATCCCAACATGAGCTAGTCGGCGATGCCACAACCAACCCATGCTAGATTTTTCCACTAAACAAGTCTCGGACCCCACTCTACTAGATGTGAAATCAACTAGATAGAGCTTGCCCTTTAATTGATCCGTAAAGACAATAGAGGAATCCACCCTTTTAGAGACTTCCACACCCTTATCCGTAAAGAGATAATTGTAACCCATCTCACAAAGTTGAGAGACGGACAACAAATTGAACCCCAATGAATCCACAAGTAATACATTTGAGATTGAGTTGTCATTAGATATAGTAATTTTACCCAAACCAAGAATGTCTCCTTTACTATTATCACCAAATGTGATTCCTTCACCCTTGCTTTCACATGGTTGGAAAGAATCAAACATTGTCTTTGCTCCGGTCATATGATTGGTGCATCCACTATCTAGCACCCAACATGGTCCACCGGAAGCGTATACCTACAAAAAGGAGTTAAGCCTTTGTTTTAGGTGCCCAATTAGAATTGGGTCCTAGGGGGTTAGACACATAAGATTTGGGCACCCAAACACTCCTCATGATTTGCTTTTTCTTGAGGGCACCCACATACTTTACAATAATTTTACCATCCTTATCCCAACAACATAGATAGTCACACAAGTTGTTCCTTGAGATAGGCACATTTTGCATGGATGCCTTCACTTCCTTCTTCTTGATATTCTTGTTGTCGGAGGAAGTGATGGGAGAAACCTCAACATTGTTTATCTTGTTAATAAGATCAACAAGAGGCACACTCTTGTTGAACTTCACACAAGATACACCATTTATCATGTTTCTCCCATTGACCTTACCATTGTACCTATTGTAGCCGAGGCCATCCTTTATGTGTGGATGCCTAGGTGCCTTGTAGATTGTGGTTGGTTGCTTATCCTTGTTCTTGCAACCATTACCCACAACGGTCTTCAACCTAAGAATTTCTGTGTCCTTCTTCTTTAGCTCAACAAGGTTAGTAGCACAAGCATTTATATCAACATTATAGTATCTTTTACATTTTACACTTGTTGAAGCATTTGAGTCCTTAGAGGAAGTAGAAGTGCTCTTCCAAAGAGTGTCATAGTTTATCTCAAGTTCATGATATTTATTTGTCAAGCTTGTGAGGCTTTCTTGAGATATACTATAATCATTCTTTAGACTAGCCAATGAGTCATTAATTGAGGATTGTTCCTTGGTTAAGCGCTCACATGAGTCCTTAGCCAAAGACAGTTCTACATTTAACTTCTCAACTTTCTCCTTCTCTTTGGTGAGACATGCTTCTAGCCCATTGTTCTTCTCCCTTTCCACTAGAAGCATTTCACTTTGCGACTCTAAGCATGTCTCAAGCTTATCTATGGTGTACTTCAATTTTAGAATTATAGAGGCAGTTTTTTTCCATATTTTTTAATGATTTTGATAGCATAGTTCTCATCAAGCT
>JALGXP010002282.1:0-10064 GCA_023333625.1 Bothriochloa decipiens | reverse complement strand
TATGGAAATCATTTTTAGGGTTGGACTTAGACTTATACACTATGCTTAACACTAGTGTAAATACAGTTTACACCTCAAGTACATAGAGTATAAACTAAGTATTTGCAATGACATTCGAAAATTAGGCTTTATCATTTCATGTGACAAAACATTACAGAAGCTCAATCAACCTATGAATTATAAACTTGTTTTAGTCGATGCACATTAAGGTTGACCTAACCATGAATGCTTTGCAGTGCATATGATGACATGGCATGTTTTAGTTAACATAACACCAGAGGTGTTATAGCCTTCCCCCTTAAAGAAATCTCGTCCCGAGATTTAAAGCCTCGAGTGAAGTAATGGAAAAGGAAATGTGTCAGGAAAACACACTTCTACTAAATTTATAAAGGAAAGGAATTATACCACTAATAGAGAAGTTACAACTCATAGAAAGAATTATCACTTAGATAGAAGCATAAAACTCTGAAAAGTTTTCTAACAGAAAATCTTCCGATTCCCAAGTAGCTTCTTCTTTGGAATGTTGATCCCATTGTATCTTATACCACTTGATTGTTCTGCTTCACGTAACATGATCCTTCTGATCTAAAACTCGGATTGGATATTCAGAGTAAGTCAAATCAGGTTCAAGTTCAATGCCTTTAACCTCAACAACCTTATCCGGCACTCGAAGACACTTCTTAAGTTGGGACACATGGAACACATTATGTACGGCCGACAACTGCTCAGGCAGTTGCAGACGATATGATACCTTCCCAACTGGTGACAGAATTTGAAATGGTCCAATGTATCGAGGTGCTAACTTACCCTTGACTCCAAATCGGGTGACTCCTTTCATGGGTGACACCTTTAGATACACATGATCCCCCTTATTGAAACACAATGGTCGACGCCTTTGGTCCGCATAACTTTTCTGACGAGATTGTGCTATCTTTATATTCTGTTGTATCTGTTTAACTTTTGCTTCAGTTTCTTTTACTAAATCAACTCCGAAAAATCTTCTTTCTCCAGGTTCAGACCAACTTAACGGAGTTCTACATCTGCGACCATACAATGCTTCAAATGGTGCCATTTTTATGCTTTCTTGATAACTATTATTATAAGAAAACTCAGCTAAGGGTAAACACTCATCCTATTTCTCTGGAAAATTAAGAACACATGCTCTCAACATATCTTCAAGTATTTGATTTACTCTTTCAGTCTGACCTCCTGTTTGAGGATGGTAGGCTGTACTGTGTAAAAGATCAGTACCTAAAGACTTGTGTAATTGTTTCCAAAACTGGGAGACAAATTGCGTGCCTCTATCAGAAACAATAGTCTTTGGTATTCCATGAAGACTTAGAATGCGCTCGAAATACAGTTTGGCGTACTGTGAGGCTGTAGTTGCGGTTTGAACCGGAAGAAAATGTGCGGACTTGGTGAGTCGATCCACTATAACCCAAATTGAATCAAAACCTTTTGCTGTCCTGGGTAGACCCACTATAAAGTCCATACTGATATCTTCCCATTTCCAAGCTGGAATAGGTAATGGCTGAAGTTCTCCTGCTGACTTCAAATGTACAGCTTTGACTCTCTGACAAGTATCACACTGAGCCACATACTTAGCAATTTCTATTTTTATCTTGGTCCACCAAAATCTCTATTTCAGATCATGATACATCTTATTACTTCCTGGATGAATAGAAAACTTTGAAAGATGTGCTTCATCAAGGATCTTTTGTCTTAACTCAGAATCTTTTAGTATGACCAGACGATTTTTATACCATAAGACACCTGCTTCATCAATTGTGAAACAAGAAACCTTTTCTCGTTTAACTTTCATTTTAATATGCTTAATGCCTTCATTACTTTTCTGTGCAGCAATAATTTGATCTCTGAGGGTTGTCTCAACAACAATATTACACAAACCACCTTGTTGCACCATCTCTATACCCAGTTTTTCTATGTCATGACGTATAGAGATATCCAAAGACTTCACGGTTAAACAATGACAGTGACCTTTTCGACTAAGTGCATCAGCCACTACATTGGCTTTACCAGGATGGTAATAGATTTCCAAATCATAATCATTGATTAGCTCTAACCACCTTCTTTGCCTCATATTCAAATCATCTTGAGTGAATATGAATTTCAAACTCTTATGATCACTGTAAATATTACATCTATTACCCCACAAATAATGTCGCCATATCTTTAAGGCATGAACAACAGCTGCCAATTCCAAATCATGTGTGGGATAATGCTCCTCATGTTTCTTCAGCTGTCTAGAAGCATATGCAATGACTCTCCCCTCTTGCATCAACACACATCCAATACATATACCAGAAGCATCACAATAGACATCAAACGGCTTCTCAATGTTTGGCTGTGCTAGAACAGGTGCAGTAGTCATTAGTTTCTTCAATTTCTGAAATGCCTCTTCACAGGCAGGTGACCAAACAAATTTGACATCATTCTTTAACAATTTAGTTATTGGCTTGAATATCTTCGAGAAATCTGGTATGAAACGACGATAATAACCCGCCATTCCCAGAAAGCTTCGAACTTGGTGCACAGTCTTTGGTGGTTTCCAATCCAGTATATCCTTTACTTTACTAGGATCAACAGCAACACCCTTGCTTGATAACACATGTCCAAGAAATTTCACTTCTCTCAGCCAAAACTCACATTTGCTAAACTTAGCATACAGTTGATGTTCTCGCAGACGTTGCAAGACAATTCTGAGGTGTTCAGCATGTTCTTCTTCATTCTTGGAATATATCAATATGTCATCAATGAAGACAACCACAAACTTATCCAGTTCTGGCATGAACACTGAGTTCATCAAATACATAAAATAGGCCGGTGCATTGGTAAGTCCAAAAGACATAACCAAATATTCATACAGACCGTACCGAGTGGTAAAAGTGGTCTTTGGAACATCTTTCGGATGAATCTTTATTTGATGATATCCAGATCTAAGATCAATCTTAGAGAATACCTTTGCTTCTGCTAATTGATCGAAAAGAAGATCAATGCGGGGTAGAGGATACTTATTTTTAATGGTTACCTCATTCAAGGGACAATAGTCCACACATAACCTTAGACTTTGATCTTTATTTTTCACAAAGAGAGCAGGACATCCCCAAGGTGATGAGCTAGGTTGAATAAAACCTTTATCTCGTAGCTCTTGCAATTGAATCTTGAGTTCTGCTAACTCAGGTGGTGCCATCCGATAAGCTCTTCTGGATATAGGAGCAGTACCAGGTTTCAAATCAATTCTAAACTCCACATTTCTGTCAGGAGGTAAACCCGGTAACTCATCGGGAAATACATCAGGAAACTCACAGACCACTGGTATCTCCTCAATCTCTTTTACAGATGTGGCACATACCTTTTGAACATTCCTCTTAAGTGTTGGAAGTTGGATAAGAAGTGAAGTTTTGCAATTGGGTATGTTCAATCTCATAGTTCTATTCAGGATGTCTATCACAGCGCCATGCCGTTTCATCCAATTCATTCCTAGGATCACATCTATATCTTGATCCTTTAATATTATCATATCAGTGGGAAAAATATACCCACCCAAACTTACTGGCACATCATGTACCATTTCTTTAGTACACATACGCCCTCCAGACGACTATATAAAGAACTGTTCTTTTGTTCCCACTATTGGAATTTCATGTGTCTTAACAAATGTACCATTAATGAATGTATGGGATGCACCAGAATCAAATAGCATAATTGCAGGATGATCAGCAACAGGAAACGTACCCATCATGACAGGCTCTCCTTCTGGGATATCCCCAACTTGAGTGTAGAACACTCTGCCAGACTTCTTCTCATTCTTACTATTTGACACCTTCTGATTTCCTGCCTTAGGATGATTCTGTGGTTGTGGTGGTGGTGCAAAAGCTCTAGGGACATAAGAGTTATACTGCCTCGGATGCGGGCAGTTCCGTGAAAAATGTCCAGGCTTACCACAGTTATAACATGGGAAGATTGGTGGCTGGAAATTGGGATTACGAATACCCGGGGCATTCGACTGTCGTGGATATGAAAGATTAGCAACAGGACGAGCGAATGCCTGTTGCGGTGCTTGGTATTGTGGTGGATGATAGGACGGACGAAAATGATTCTGTGGGTGATAGATTATTTTCTGGCGTTTTGGATTGCCACCAGAAAATCCAGAGGGTACACTTTTCTTCTTTTTAGTTTCCAGATGCTGACGATTCTTATCTTCATAGGATATAGCAATATTCACTGCCTCATGAAAAGTGGCATTTGGATTTTCCGTCATCATTCTCTGAATTTTACTATTCAGACCTCTCAGAAAACACTCTTTCTTTTTACGGTCAGTACTAACATAGTCTGATGCGTATTGAGACAAGTGATTAAATTTGCCAAAATATTGCATTACCAACATATCACCTTGCCTCAAGGAAAGAAATTCTTCGAGCTTTATAATCATTATTCCCTCGGGAATAAAATGTGCTCGAAAGGCTTCACGAAATTCAGTCCAAGTAATGCGATGGCCTTCGGGCTGAGCAGCGATGAAATTTACCCACCAAGCTCCTGCAGTACCTCTTAACTGCTGGGCTGCAAACATGGGCTTTTGATATTCTGTGCACTCAATCAATCCAAACTTCTGCTCCATAGTGCGGAGCCAATCATCGGCCTCCATCGGTTCATCTACTCTGGTGAAAACCGGAGGACGAGTGTCTGTGAAATCCACATATGTGGTTTCATCCCTGTGGTTCCGCCCATGATTTCCCTGTCGGGCATTCTGATTCTGGTTTTGAGCCATCATTGTGGTTGCAGTGACTAATGCTGCAACTGCATCAGCTAGAGTGGGTGGAACTGGTGGAGGATTAGGGATATCACCTCCATCCTGAGATGAACCAGCAGCATCACGGGAATGGGTGTGAGCAGGCATCTGTTGATAAACAAACTATACTTTATTCACAAAGCCTTATCGGATTTCATAAGGATATATTACAAAGGCATAACATACTTATGTTACATTATTTTATTACATTAGTCTGCACTCCGGCAAGACTTCCCACACCTACTAGGCTTTAGAAAGCAAAGAAAAGATATATTACACATCTTACTTTCCAAACTCCTTACTCATCTTCCTCAGGATCCTCCTCCTCTTCAGGCTCTTCCTCTACTATCTCGGGATCTTCTTCTTCCATAACATCTTCTTCTTCACTTTCATTCTCTATATCCATTTGATTTTCTTCTTCTTCATCAATGACATCTTCATCGACGGATTCCAATTCTTCAGGATCTTTCTCTTCCTCATCCTGACCCATTACAAGACCAAGGTCATCATGGACTGCCTGTCTTTGATATTCAGGATTCAATAAGTTATTCAACCTCACACATTCATCGTCAGCCTCCTCCGTATATTCCTCTAAATCTTCCATATTGTCTTCAAGTTCTTGGATACGAACATTAGCGGCATCTTCTCTTGCCCAAGCATCATTTCTTTGGTGCTTCATATACTTCCGGGATCGCCTCAACGAAGTGATTTTGGCGGCCTCTAAAATCCTTTCAGTTTTAGCCCTTTCCAATTCGGATCTAAGCCTTGCTATCTCAGCCTGCGGATCCTGATGCGGATTGCTACTGCTTTCTCCGATCTCATATTTAGGAGCTAACTGATGTCGAGGTACTCCTTTTGGTGCAGTGCTCTTGCGAGGTGTTTGCTTGGTAATGGACATCCTGAAGCAAGATAGGATAGATAGGGAGAAGTCTAAAGGATAGCATGAAAAGGATTGATACTACTTAACCCAAACCACTTTAAAGGGGAAAGTAATTAAACAGATTAATTAAGCATGATGCATGAACGAACTTACAATCTAATCATAAAAGAAAGCAATATTTACATATAAATAACTTTTATAACATAGGGCAATATAATATGCTATTTCTCCACCACACTTTGTAAAATCAGATTAAGGGTCGATAGAAAGAATCATAGATAAGGAATAAGCAATTTGGACTCAAAATAATCAAGTTAAAATTATTTGACTCAAGGCTTTTGAAGTTTTCGCAAAAGAATACTACAACAACTCTTTTCAACAACGATCCAGCTCCGATACCAGCTGTGGCAGAACCTCCTAAATCATATGGCACACACGCATGATTATTGTCTAAACAGACTCCAAATAACCATGACTGTGTTCCATACGATTTAAAAAGTCTGTCGGGTAAATCCCGAATCATCCTTGATTCTCCGAGCAGGATCAATCATTGTAGAGAGATATTGTAGTATTATAACAGTTTGATATAAATAAAATACAACGGAGTAAAACAGTGGAAGACTTACAATAACATAAGTTTACAAACCTCTGAGTTTTAAATATTTACAATAATAAGTTTGGATTATACAAACCATAATAGTAGTGGAGTAACAGTAGATTACATTATTAAACAAAGGCTCTGCCCAGGAGCTAAACAGCTTTACTCGTCGTCGCTTTCCTCGACGACTGTCATGCAACAGGATGCAAAACACTCCTGCCCATGAGGTTCACCTGCAACAAGGGTTTAACAAACCCTGAGTACAACAGTACTCAACAAGACTGACCCGACGAGAAAGAAGGGTAGAGACTCAAGAGATGCAGGCTAGAGGGACAAGGTAAGGTCTGTAGAAGATAAGAAGTTTTACAGAAAAGCTTTACAAAAAGGGAAGGTTGCTTGGACTACTTCCAATTACCAACCAACTTTATTATTGAACCTTAATTTTTGTTCAAGTTGTTACTACGATGATGAACAACGATCGAGTCTTCTTCTCCGAGAAGCAACGGCGATTCGAATCCATTTTCATACCCAGCTGGGACCTAGGTGACTGAGCATACCGGAGACTTTAACTCCGAAGCACCCCAGGTGCACCGATATACCGGGATAACAACCTCAGCCGTATATCACCACATGATACACGTGAGCTCTTCGGCCTAGCGTACCGAGATACATGGGAACTTAAACCCCACAGTAAAACACACTATGACACAGATGGGATCTCTAGCCCCACGCTAGGTCACTCCATGGCATACACGGCTCCAACCATCCGTATACCACTTCATGCATGTGGATTTCTAAATTCTCGATATCATCCAGTTCACCAACGAACGGGACCTAGGGCATCAACAGACGAGAACACTACAGAGGGACTCCATTCCCAGTGCAAGTTCGCCGTCCGGACTCGATTTATTACTAATATCAAGATTCCAACAAGAAACCAATCTCATCTTTTTCATTCTTTTGCCTTTGAACAAATAAATAAATAAGCAGGGCTAAGCATTACTACTTTTCTTCCCAGTAGGTAACAAGGAATAAGGAATAAGACAGGTAATGCAATTTGTGGGTTTTCACTCAACTCCTACTTAATGCAGCATATCAGAGCTGAAGCAGTAAAACTTTTATAAATAGAATAGGGTTTGAATGAATCCGGGGCTTGCCTTGATGTTCGGGGTAGAAGTTCTCAAACTCTAGATCAACTCCTGATTCTGGAATCTGTTCGTCCTTCGGATCTGAGTGATAACGTTGACTCTCCGTTAACGGAAACTACTCGATAATTAATATGCTTTACATGATGGAATAGTAAACATGATGCTCGATGGATGCATGATCAGATTAAGGGATCGAGTACAACTTTTCTTCACGATAAAGTTACAGGCTAACAAAAGTTCGCTTATAAAACTTATTAGGGTTATCTACGCCATCTTTGCAAATAATTAAACGCATAAAATAACGTTAATTAAGCCCTAATGACATAATTAAGATAAGCGCAAACAATTAATTAAAGTGCCAAAGGTCATTAGGGTTAATGACCCAAGGTCATCAATCAATCCCAAAGTCAATCAATCCTATAATGATTAAGTTTAACTAAAGGGGTTAATTAATTATTTAAAAACATTAAATAAAGGCATAAAAGTTAAAGTTATCAAATTTAGTCTAAAATTTTATTTTAGAAAGCTCTTAGCCTAATTAGATGGCAAAACAAATTTCAGAATTAAAAGCCAATTATTTTATTTATTAAAAATCATTGAAGGTCCTTTTTCAATTAAAAGGGCTAATTTTAACATATGCAAAAAGTACTCAAATTTGGCATTTCATATTTTTTCTAGGTAGATGACATCAGAAAGAACATTCACAAAAAATTTTAGAATTTTTGGAGCTATATATGAATTACTATGAATTTTCAAAAAAATAGCATTTAAATCATTTTCTGAAAATGGAAAAAGAAAATCGGCACAGTAACCCCGCGCTGACCGACGGCGGCGCGGCAGTTGACCGGCGATTTCTCACCGACGGCGAGGTCTCCGGCGACACGGTCTGCTCCTACGGGCTCATCTCGACATGGCGCGTCAATTGAGGTGGTTAACGGTGCTGGGGAGCGGCGGCGGCACCCACGCCGGCGGCCATGGCGGCGCGGCGGAGCGTCGGCTCGGCGGCATAGCTCACCGGAGCGATTTTCGGCGACGGTGACCATACTAACTCACGCAGGACACTCAAACGGACAGATTCGGTAACTACATGACACCATCTTCGGGTCTCTGGCCGAAGAAGCAACGCGCGCGGCGGAGCGGCGTGGCCGCGCCGGCGGCGAGCCACGGTGGCCGGCGGCTACGATGCGGGATTGATGAAATTGATGGCACAGATAGATGCAGGAGCTCACCACGGCGCTGATGCGCACGTTAATGGAGGTCCGGAGTGGCTGGGTTGAGCTACGGTCGACGGCGGTGATGGCGGTGGCGGCGCTCCGATGGCACGACGGCGTCACGGCGGTCTCCGGCAATGCGCTGCTCAAACCAAGGTGCGCATCAGATGCAGGATGACACGGAGAACACGATTGCGGGGTCATCGGTAAAATATTTTCACCTCCGGCGACGGCAAACGGCGGAGATGGTGCGGCGGCGCGACTGACCGGCCGCGGAGAAGAAGACTGCGTGCGGGTGGCTCGGGTGAGGAGAGCAAGCATGAACTGGCCCAAAAGGACCGTGAGGAAGTGGCGGAGCTTTGGGCGAGAGCAATTGGACAGAGGTGGAGCATCGGCGGCGAATTCAGGCGGCGGAGCGAGGTCGTTGGCCACGGTGGCGGGAGAAAGAAAGGAGAAGAACGGCGTCGGCCAACTGCTATTTATAGCACGAAGACGATGCTTGAGCGAGCGACACGACGACGATGAAGTTTCTCGTGTCCGAGAGCGCTCTGGTGGCCGGGAAGGTGCGGCGGTGGACGGCGGCGCGCGATGAGAAGCCGGCCATGGCGGGCGCCGATAGGGTTAGGTACTGTTCGAGTTATTTATAGAAATGCCATCCAGTTTAAAATACAAATTACTCCAAAATTTATATAAGAACTTGAAAATCTCCAAAAATATTATTTGCATAACTTTTCAAGAGCTACACTTTTCCTTTAACTGGTATTCTCAAATTCCGTCTAAATTTTGAAATTTGAATTTAGATTTGAAAAGGGGATTAAACCCTAGAAACAAGTAGTTGAAATTACTTTTGATTTTTCAATAAAACTTGAAAATCTTAAAAACTATGAAATGTTGAGTTTGTGAAACCAAACATTTTTCATATACAAAGTTTTCTCAAATGATGCATAATTTTTGAATTATAGTTTTAAAATCAAAAGGGGATAAATGCTGGAAACTGTATTTTCAAATTAATTTGAAATTCCTTTTGGAAACTTGAAAAACTTTATATACCAACTTTGTAGCTCTTGTCAAGATCTACAAACTATCTTTTTAGAGTATCTCCAAATTCCTTATAGATTTTGAATTATAATAAAGGGGGTAAATCTAGGTTTGAAAATAAAGGGTTTTTGAAATAGAATTTAAACTCAATTTGGTTTCTAACTTAATTGGTTGATTATTAGTGATCATAAACATCATCCAACGACATTTTTAGGTCATTGACCCAATGACACCCTTGGTTGACCAAGTTGATTTTTGAAAAATCTTTTATAGCATTTCCAATTCGAATTTAAACTTGAATAGCCAGACTTAGAAATAAGCTTGGGAATCCAAATTTAATTTCAAATATGGAAATCATTTTTAGGGTTGGACTTAGACT
>JALGXP010002281.1:0-10069 GCA_023333625.1 Bothriochloa decipiens | reverse complement strand
GGGTTATTGCTTATGCTTCCCGACAGTTGAAGAAACATGAGGAGCATTATCCCACACATGATTTGGAACTGGCAGCGGTTGTTCATGCCTTAAAAATATGGCGACATTATTTGTGGGGTAATAAATGTAATATTTACAGTGATCACAAGAGTTTGAAATACATATTCACTCAAGATGATTTGAATATGAGGCAAAGAAGATGGTTAGAGTTAATCAATGATTATGATTTGGAAATTTATTATCATCCTGGTAAAGCTAATGTAGTAGCTGATGCACTTAGTCAGAAAAGTCATTGTCATTGTTTAACAGTGAAACCTTTGGATATCTCTATATGTCATGACATAGAAAAACTGGGTATAGAGATGGTGCAACAAGGAAGTTTATCTAACATTGCTGTTGAGACAACCATCAGAGATCAAATTATAGCTGCTCAGAGAAGTGATAAGGGAATTAAGCATATTAAAAAGAAAGTTAGAAATGAAAAGAATTCTTGTTTTACAATTGATGAAGTGGATGTCCTATGGTATAAGAATCGTCTGGTCATACCAAAAGATTCTGAGTTAAAACAAAAGATCTTTGACGAAGCACATCTGTCAAAATTTTCTATTCATCCAGGCAGTAATAAGATGTATCATGATTTGAAACAGAGATTTTGGTGGACCAAGATGAAAATAGAAATTGCTAAGTATGTGGCTCGATGTGATACTTGTCAGAGAGTCAAAGCTGTTCATTTGAAATCAGCAGGAGAACTTCAGCCATTACCAATTCTAGCATGGAAATGGGAAGATATCAGTATGGACTTTATAGTGGGTCTACCTCGGACAACCAAAGGTTTTGATTCAATCTGGGTCATAGTGGATCGACTCACAAAAACAGCACATTTCCTTCCAGTTCAAACTACAAATTCAGCTTCGCAATATGCCAAACTATATTTTGAGCGCATTATAAGTCTTCATGGAATACCAAAGACCATTGTTTCAGATAGAGGCACGTAGTTTGTCTCCCAGTTTTGGAAACAATAACACAAGTCTTTAGGTACTGATCTTCTGCACAGTACAGCCTACCATCCTCAAACAGGAGGTCTGACTGAAAGAGTAAATCAAATACTTGAAGATATGTTGAGAGCATGTGTTCTTAATTTTCCAGAGAAATGGGATGAATGTTTACCCTTAGCTGAATTCTCTTATAATAATGGTTATCAAGAAAGCATCAAAATGGCACCATTTGAAGCATTGTATGGTCGCAGATGTAGAACTCCATTAAGTTGGTCTGAACCCAGAGAAAGAAGATTCTTCAGAGTTGATTTGGTAAAAGAAACTGAAGCAAAAGTTAAACAGATACAACAGAATATAAAGATAGCACAATCTCGTCAGAAGAGTTATGCAGACCAAAGGCGTCGACCATTGTATTTCAATAATGGAGATCACGTATACCTAAAAGTGTCACCCATGAAAGGAGTTACCCGATTTGGAGTCAAGGGTAAGTTAGCACCTCGTTACATTGGACCATTTCCAATTATAGAAAGATGTGGACAGTCAGCGTATCGTCTACAATTACCTGAATAATTGTCGGCTGTGCACAATGTGTTCCATGTGTCCCAATTCAAAAAGTGCCTCCGTGTACCAGATAAAGTCATTGATGTTGAGGGTATTGAACTTGAACCTGATTTGACCTACTCTGAGTATCCAATTCGAGTTTTGGATTAGAAGGATCGCGTTACTAGAAGCAGAACAATCAAGTGGTACAAAATACAATGGGATCAACATTCAGAAGAAGAAGCTACTTGGGAATCAGAGGATTACCTGTTGGAGAATTTCCTGGAGTTTTATGCTTCTATCTAAAGTAATAAATCTTTCTATGAGTTGTAACTTCTCTATGAGTAATACAACTCCTTTCCTTTATAAACTTAGTAGAAGTGTGTTTTCCTGACACATTTCCTTTTCTATTACTTCACTCGAGGCTTTAAATCTCGGGACGAGATTTCTTTAAGGGGGGAAGGTTGTAACACCACTGGTGTTATGTTAACTAAAATATGCCATGTCATCATATGCACTGCAAAGCATTCATGGTTAAGTCAACCTTAATGTGCATTCACTAAAACAAGTTTACATTTCATAGGTTGATTGAGTTTCTGTAATGTTTGGTCACATGAAATGATAAAACCCTATTTTCGAATGTAATCGCAAATACTTAGTTTATACTCTATGTACTTGAGGTGTAAACTGTGTTTACACTAGTATCAGGCATAGTGTATAAGTCTAAGTTCAACCCTAAAAATTATTTCCTTATTTGAAAATAAATTTGAATTTCCAAGCTTATTCCTAAGTCTGGCTATTCAAGTTTAAATTCAAATTGGAAACGTTATAAAAGGTTTTTCAAAAGTCAACTTGGTCAACCAAGGGTGTCACTGGGTCAATGACCTAAAAATGTCCTTGGATGATGTTTGTGATCACTAATGACCAACCAATTAAGTTAGAAACCAAATTGAGTTTAAATTCTTTTTCAAAAACCCTTTATTTCCAAACCTAATTTTATCCCCTTTTCCCTAATTCAAAATCTATAAGGAATTTGGAGATACTCTAAAAAGACAGTTTGTAGATCTGGACAAGAGCTACAAAGTTGGTATATAAAGTTTTTCAAGTTTTCAAAAGGAATTTCAAATTAATTTGAAAATACAGTTTCTAGCATTTATCCCCTTTTGATTTTAATGTTATAATTCAAAAATTATGCATCATTTGAGAAAACTTTGTATATGAAAGATGCTTGGTTTGACAAACTCAACATTTCATAGTTTTGAATATTTTCAAGTTTTATTGAAAAATCAAAAGTAATTTTTAATACTTGTTTTTAGGGTTTAATTCCCTTTTCAAATCTGAATTCAAATTTCAAAATCTAGGCATAATTTGAGAATGCCCATTAAAGGAAAAGTGTAGCTCTTGAAAAGTTATGCAAATGATATTTTTGGAGATTTTCAAGTTCATAAACAAATTTTGAAGTAATTTGTAGTTTAAACCGAATGGCAATTCTATAAATAAACCGAACAGTACCTAATCCTATCGGCGAACGCCATGGCCGGCTTCGCATCGCGCGCCGCCGTCCACCGCCGCGCCTTCCCGGCCAACCGAGCGCTCTTGGACGCGAGAGACTTCACCGTCGTCGTGTCACCTGCTCCTTCATCGACTCCGTGCTATAAATACCGACCGGACGCCGCCGTTCTTCTCCTTTCTTCCTCCCGCCGCCGTCGCCGACGACCTCGCTCCGCCGCCGAAATTCGCCGTCGACGCTCCACCTCTGTCCAATTGCTCTCGCCCAAAGCTCCGCCACTTCATCACGGTCCTTTTGGGCCAGTTCATGCCTGCGCTCCCCGCTTGAGCCGCCCGCACGCAGCCTTCTTCTCCGCGGCCGGTCAGTCGCGCCGCCGCGCCATCTCCGCCGTTTGCCATCACCGGAGGTGAAAATATTTTACCCTTAACCCTGCCATCGTGTTCTCCGTGTCGTCCTGCGTTTGATGCGTACCTTGGTTTGAGCAGCGCATTGCCGGAGACCGCCGTGACGCCGTCGTGCCATCGGAGCGGCGCCGCCGCCATCACCGCCGTCGACCGCCGCTCAACCCAGCCACTCCGGACCTTCATTAACGTGCGCATCAGCGCCGTGGTGAGCTCCGGCGTTTATCTATGTCATCAATTTGGTCAATCGTGTGCCGTAGCCGCCGGCCACCGTGGCTTGCCGCCGGCGCAGTGCTGCCGCTCCGCCGCGCGCGTTGCCATCCTGCCCAGAGACCTGAATCGACCTTCATGTAGTAGCTAAACCTGTCCGTTTAGGTGCCCTGCGTATTCCAGTGTCGTCGCTGTCACCGGAAATCGCTCCGGTGAGCAACTCCACCGCGCCCGAACTCCGCCGCGCCGCCATGGCCGCCGGCGTGGGTGCCGCCGCCGCTCCCTAGCCCCGTTAGCTACCTCAATCGACGCGCCGTGTCAAGAGGAGCAAGTAGGAGAAAACCCCATCGCCGGAGACCTCACCGACGGCGAGGAATCGGCGGTCAACCGCCGCGCCGCCGTCGGTCAGCGCGGAGTTACTGTGCCGATTTTCTTTTTCTATTTTCAGAAAATGATTTAAATGCTATTTTCTTTAAAAATTCATAGTAATTCATATATAACTCCAAAAATTCTAAAAATTTTTGTGAATGTTCTTTATAATGTCATCTACCTAGAAAAAATATTAAATGCCAAAATTGAGTACTTTTTGCATATGTTAAAATTAGCCCTTTTAATTGAAAAATGGACCTTTAATGATTTTTAATAAATAAAATAATTGGCTTTTAATTCTAAAATTTGTTTTGCCATCTAATTAGGCTAAGAGCTTTCTAAAATAAAATTTTGGGATTAATTTGATAACTTTAATTTTTATGTCTTTATTTAATGCTTTTAAATAATTAATTAACCCCTTTTAGTTAACTTAATCATTATAGGATTTGATTGACTTTGGAATTGATTGATGACCTTGGGTCATTAACCCTAATGACCTTTGGCAATTAATTAATTGTTTGCGCTTATCTTAATCATGTCATTAGGATTTAATTCACGTTATTTTATGTATTTAATTAACCTCTTAAATGGCGTAGTTAACCCTAATAAATTTTATAAGCAAAATTTTGTTAGCTTGCAACGTTATCGTGAAGAAAAGTTGTACTCAAGCCCTTCATCTGATCATGCACTCATCGAGCATCATGTTTACTATTCTATCATGTAAAGCATATTAATTATCGAGTAGTTTCCGTTAACATAGAGTTAACGTTATCACTCAGATCTGAAGGACGAGCAGATTCAAGAATCGGGAGTTGATCCAGAGTTTGAGAACTTCTACCCCGAACCTCAAGGCAAGCCCCGGATACATTTCAACCCTATTCTATTTATGAAAGTTTTACCGCTTCCGCTCTGATATGTTGCATTAAGTAGTAGGAATTGAGTGAAAACCCACGAATTGCATTACCTGTCTTATTTCCTTAATCCTTGTTACCTACTTGAAAGATGAGTAGTAATGCTTAGCCCTGCTTATTTATTTAATAGTTCAAAGGAAAGAAATGAAAAAGATGAGATTGGTTTTATTGTTGGAATCTTGATAATAGTAATAAATCGAGTCCGGACGGCGAACTTGCACTGGGAATGGAGTCCCTCTGTAGTGTTGTCATCTATTGATGCCCTAGGTCCCATCCGTTGGTGAACTGGTGATATCGAGAATTTAGAAATCCACATGCATGAAGTGGTATACGGATGGTTGGAGCCGTGTATGCCATGGAGTGACCTAGCGTGGGGCCAGAGAATCCCATCTGTGTCATAGTGTGTTTTACTGTGGGTTTAAGTTCCCATGTATCTCGGTACGCTGGGCCGCAGAGCTCACGTGTATCATGTGGTGATATACGGCTGAGGTTGTTATCCCGGTATATCGGTGCACCTGGGGTGCTTCGGAGTTAAAGTCTCCGGTATGCTCAATCACCTAGGTCCCAGCTGGGTATGAAAATGGATTCGAATCACCGTTACTTCTCGGAGAAGAAGACTCGATCAGTGTTCATCATCGTAGTAACAATTTGAACAAAAAAATTAAAGATCAATAATGAAGTTGGTTGATAATGGGAATTAGCCCAAGCAAACTTCTTTTCTGTAAAGCTTTTCGGCAAAATTTCTTACCTCTTACAGACCTTACCTTGTCCCTCTAGCCTGCATTTCTTGAGTCTCTACCTTTCTCTTTCGTCGGGTCAGTCTTGTTGAGTACCGTTATACTCAGGGTTTGTTGAACCCTTGTTGCAGGTGAGCATCATGGGCAGGAGTGTTTTGCATCCTGCTGCATGACAGTCATCGAGGAAAGCGACGACGAGTAAGCTGTTTAGCTCGTGGGCAGAGCTTTTGTTTAATATTGTAATCTACTGCTACTCCACTACTATTATGGTTTGTATAATTCAAACTTATGGTTGTAAACATTTGAAACTCAGAAGTTTGTAAACTTATGTTATTGTAAGTCTTCCGCTGTTTTACTCCGTTGTATTTTATTTATATCAAACTGTTGTAATACTACAATGTCTCTCTACAATGATTGATCCTGCTCGGAGAATCATGGATGATTCGGGATTTACCCGACAGACTTTTCAAATTGTATGGAACACAGTCATGGTTATTTGGAGTCTGTTTAGACAATAATCATGCGTGTGGGCCATATGATTTAGGAGGTTCTGCCACAGCTGGTATCGGAGTTGGATCATTGTTGAAAGGAGTTGTTGTAGTATTCTTTTGTGAAAACTTCAAAAGTTTTGAGTCAAATGATTTTAACTTGACTATTTTGAGTCCAAATTGCTTATTCCTTATCTATGATTCTTTCTATCGACCCTTATTCTGATTTTACAAAGTGTGGTGGAGAAATAGCATATTATATTGCCCTATGTTATAAAAGTTATTTATATATCAGTGTTGTTTCATTTTACGTTTAAATCGTAAGTTCGTTCATGCTTCATGCTTAATTAAATTATTTAATTACTTTCCCCTTTAAAGTGGTTTGGGTTAAGTAGTGTCAATCCTTTTCATGCTAACCTTTAGACTTCTTCCTCTCTACCCTATCTTGCTTCTGGATGGCCATTACCAAGCAAACACCTCGCAAGAGTACTGCACTAAAAGGAGTACCTCGACATCAGTTAGCTCCTAAGTATGAGATCGGAGAAAGCAGTAGCAATCCACATCCGGATCCACAAGCTGAGATAGTGAGACTTAGATCCGAGTTGGAAAGAGCTGAAACTGACAGGATTTTAGAGGCCGCCGAAATCACTTTGTTAAGGCGATCCCGAAAGCATATGAAGCACCAGAGAAATGATGCTTGGGCGAGAGAAGATGCGGCAAATGTTCGTATCCAGGAACTTGAAGACTATGTGGAAGATTTGGAGGAATATGCGGAGGAGGCTGACGATGAATGTGTGAGACTAAATAACTTCTTGGATCCTGACTATCAAAGACAGGCAGCCCAGGATGATCTTGGTCTTGTAATGGGTCAGGACGAGGAAGAGGAAGATCCTGAAGAACTAGAATCCGTCGATGAGGATGTTATTGATGAAGAAGAGGAAAATCAGATGGATATAGAGAATGAAAGTGAAGAAGAAGATGTTATGGAAGAAGAAGATCCTGAGATAGTAGAGGAAGAGTCTGAGGAAGAAGAGTAAAGAGTTTTGGAAAGAGAGATGTGTAATATATCTTTTCTTTGCTTTTATAGCCTAGTAGGTATGGGAAGTCTTGCCGGAGTGCAAACTAATGTAATAAAATAATGTAACATAAGTATGTTACGCCTTTGTAATATATCCTTATGAAATCCGATAAGGCTTTTGAATAAAGTATAGTTTGTGTATCAACAGATGCCTGCTCATACCCGTTCCCGTGATGCCACTGGCTCATCTCAGGATGGAGGCGATATCCCTAATCCTCCACCAGTTCCACCCACTTTGGCTGATGCGGTTGCAGCATTAGTCACTGCCACAACCATGATGGCTCAAAACCAGAATCAGAATGCCCGACAAGGAAATCATGGGCGGAACCACAGAGATGAAACCACATATGTGGATTTCACAGACACTCGTCCTCCAGTTTTCACCAGGGTAGATGAACCCATGGAGGCTGATGATTGGCTCCGCACTATGGAGCAGAAATTTGGATTGATCGAATGCACAGAATATCAAAAGCCCATGTTTGCAGCCCAGCAGTTGAGAGGTACTGCAGGGGCTTGGTGGGTAAACTTCGTTGCTGCTCAGCCCGAAGGCCATCGCATTACTTGGACTGAGTTTCGAGAAGCTTTTCGAGCACATTTTATTCCCGAGGGAATAATGACCATAAAGCTCGAAGAATTTCTTTCTCTGAGGCAAGGTGATATGTCGGTCATGCAGTATTTTGGAAAATTTAATCACTTGTCTCAATACGCGTCAGACTATGTTAGTACTGACCGTAAAAAGAAAGAGTGTTTTCTGAGAGGTCTGAATAGTAAAATTCAGAGAATGATGATAGGAAATCCAAATGCCACTTTTCATGAGGCGGTGAATATCGCTATCTCTTATGAAGATAAGAATCGTCAACATCTGGAAACCAAAAAGAAGAAAAGTGCACCCTCTGGATTTTCTGGTGGCAATCCAAAGCGCCAGAAAATGATCTATCACCCTCAGAATCACTTTCGTCCGCTTTATCGTCCCCCACAATACCAAGCAACGCAACAGGCATTCGCCGGTCCTGTTGCTAATCTTTCATATCCACGACAGCCGAATGCCCCGGGTATTCGTAATCCCAATTCCCAGCCACCTATCTTTCCCTGCTATAACTGTGGCAAACCTGGTCATTTTGCGCGAAACTGCCCGCATCCGAGGCAGTATAACTCTTATGTCCCTAGAGCTTTTGCACCACAACAACAACCCCAGAGTCAGCCTAAAGCAGGAAATCAGAAGGTGTCAAATAGTAAGAATGAAAAGAAGTCTGGCAGAGTATATTACACTCAAGTTGGGGAAATCCCAGAAGGAGAGCCTGTCATGATAGGTACGTTTCCTGTTGCTGATCATCCTGCAATTATGCTATTTGATTCTGGTGCATCACATACATTCATTAATGGTACGTTTGTTACGACACATGAAATTCCAATAAGGGATACAAAAGAACAGTTCTTTATACAATCGCCTGGAGGGCGTATGTGTACTAAAGAAATGGTACATGATGTGCCAGTAAGTTTGGGTGGGTATATTTTTCCCACTGATATGATAATATTAAAGGATCAGGATATAGATGTGATCCTCGGTATGAACTGGATGAAACGGCATGGCGCTGTGATAGACATCCTGAATAGAACAGTGAGATTGAACATACCTAATTGTAAAACTTCACTTCTTATCCAACTTTCGACACTTAAGAGGAATATTCAAAAGGTATGTGCAACCTCTGTAAAAGAAATTGAGGATATACCAGTGGTTTATGAGTTTTTTGATGTATTTCCCGATGAGTTACCGGGTTTACCTCCTGATAGAAATGTGGAGTTTAGAATTGATTTGAAACCTGGTACTGCTCCAATATCCAGAAGAGCTTATCGGATGGCACCACCTGAGTTAGCAGAACTCAAGATTCAATTGCAAGAGCTACGAGATAAAGGTTTTATTCAACCTAGCTCATCACCATGGGGCTGTCCTGCCCTATTTGTGAAAAAGAAAGATCAAAGCTTGAGGTTATGTGTGGATTATCGACCCCTGAATGAAGTAACCATCAAGAATAAGTATCCTCTACCCCGCATTGATATGCTTTTTGATCAATTGGCAGAAGCAAAGGTGTTCTCTAAGATTGATCTTAGATCTGGATATCATCAAATAAAGATTCGTCCGGAAGATGTTCCAAAGACCGCTTTTACCACTCGGTACGGTCTATATGAATATTTGGTTATGTCTTTTGGACTTACCAATGCACCGGCCTATTTTATGTATTTGATGAACTCAGTGTTCATGCCAGAACTGGATAAGTTTGTGGTTGTCTTTATTGATGATATATTGATATATTCTAAGAATGAAGAAGAACATGCTAAACACCTCAGAGTTGTCTTGCAACGTTTGCGAGAACATCAACTATATGCCAAGTTCAGTAAATGTGAGTTTTGGCTGAAAGAAGTGAAATTCCTTGGACATGTGTTATCAAGCAAGGGTGTTGCTATTGATCCTAGTAAAGTAAAGGATATACTGGATTGGAAACCACCAAAGACTGTGCACCAAGTTCGAAGCTTTCTGGGAATGGCGGGTTATTACCGTCGTTTCATACCCGATTTCTCGAAGATATCCAAGCCAATAACTGAATTGTTAAAGAATGATGTCAAGTTTATTTGGTCACCTGCCTGTGAAGAGGCATTTCAAAAATTGAAGAAACTAATGACTACTGCACCTGTTTTAGCACAGCCAAACATTGAAAAGCCGTTTGATGTCTATTGTGATGCTTCGGGTATTGGCATTGGATGTGTGTTAATGCAAGAGGGAAGGGTTATTGCTTATGCTTCCCGACAGTTGAAGAAACATGAGGAGCATTAT
>JALGXP010002280.1:0-10069 GCA_023333625.1 Bothriochloa decipiens | reverse complement strand
GGGTTATTGCTTATGCTTCCCGACAGTTGAAGAAACATGAGGAGCATTATCCCACACATGATTTGGAACTGGCAGCGGTTGTTCATGCCTTAAAAATATGGCGACATTATTTGTGGGGTAATAAATGTAATATTTACAGTGATCACAAGAGTTTGAAATACATATTCACTCAAGATGATTTGAATATGAGGCAAAGAAGATGGTTAGAGTTAATCAATGATTATGATTTGGAAATTTATTATCATCCTGGTAAAGCTAATGTAGTAGCTGATGCACTTAGTCAGAAAAGTCATTGTCATTGTTTAACAGTGAAACCTTTGGATATCTCTATATGTCATGACATAGAAAAACTGGGTATAGAGATGGTGCAACAAGGAAGTTTATCTAACATTGCTGTTGAGACAACCATCAGAGATCAAATTATAGCTGCTCAGAGAAGTGATAAGGGAATTAAGCATATTAAAAAGAAAGTTAGAAATGAAAAGAATTCTTGTTTTACAATTGATGAAGTGGATGTCCTATGGTATAAGAATCGTCTGGTCATACCAAAAGATTCTGAGTTAAAACAAAAGATCTTTGACGAAGCACATCTGTCAAAATTTTCTATTCATCCAGGCAGTAATAAGATGTATCATGATTTGAAACAGAGATTTTGGTGGACCAAGATGAAAATAGAAATTGCTAAGTATGTGGCTCGATGTGATACTTGTCAGAGAGTCAAAGCTGTTCATTTGAAATCAGCAGGAGAACTTCAGCCATTACCAATTCTAGCATGGAAATGGGAAGATATCAGTATGGACTTTATAGTGGGTCTACCTCGGACAACCAAAGGTTTTGATTCAATCTGGGTCATAGTGGATCGACTCACAAAAACAGCACATTTCCTTCCAGTTCAAACTACAAATTCAGCTTCGCAATATGCCAAACTATATTTTGAGCGCATTATAAGTCTTCATGGAATACCAAAGACCATTGTTTCAGATAGAGGCACGTAGTTTGTCTCCCAGTTTTGGAAACAATAACACAAGTCTTTAGGTACTGATCTTCTGCACAGTACAGCCTACCATCCTCAAACAGGAGGTCTGACTGAAAGAGTAAATCAAATACTTGAAGATATGTTGAGAGCATGTGTTCTTAATTTTCCAGAGAAATGGGATGAATGTTTACCCTTAGCTGAATTCTCTTATAATAATGGTTATCAAGAAAGCATCAAAATGGCACCATTTGAAGCATTGTATGGTCGCAGATGTAGAACTCCATTAAGTTGGTCTGAACCCAGAGAAAGAAGATTCTTCAGAGTTGATTTGGTAAAAGAAACTGAAGCAAAAGTTAAACAGATACAACAGAATATAAAGATAGCACAATCTCGTCAGAAGAGTTATGCAGACCAAAGGCGTCGACCATTGTATTTCAATAATGGAGATCACGTATACCTAAAAGTGTCACCCATGAAAGGAGTTACCCGATTTGGAGTCAAGGGTAAGTTAGCACCTCGTTACATTGGACCATTTCCAATTATAGAAAGATGTGGACAGTCAGCGTATCGTCTACAATTACCTGAATAATTGTCGGCTGTGCACAATGTGTTCCATGTGTCCCAATTCAAAAAGTGCCTCCGTGTACCAGATAAAGTCATTGATGTTGAGGGTATTGAACTTGAACCTGATTTGACCTACTCTGAGTATCCAATTCGAGTTTTGGATTAGAAGGATCGCGTTACTAGAAGCAGAACAATCAAGTGGTACAAAATACAATGGGATCAACATTCAGAAGAAGAAGCTACTTGGGAATCAGAGGATTACCTGTTGGAGAATTTCCTGGAGTTTTATGCTTCTATCTAAAGTAATAAATCTTTCTATGAGTTGTAACTTCTCTATGAGTAATACAACTCCTTTCCTTTATAAACTTAGTAGAAGTGTGTTTTCCTGACACATTTCCTTTTCTATTACTTCACTCGAGGCTTTAAATCTCGGGACGAGATTTCTTTAAGGGGGGAAGGTTGTAACACCACTGGTGTTATGTTAACTAAAATATGCCATGTCATCATATGCACTGCAAAGCATTCATGGTTAAGTCAACCTTAATGTGCATTCACTAAAACAAGTTTACATTTCATAGGTTGATTGAGTTTCTGTAATGTTTGGTCACATGAAATGATAAAACCCTATTTTCGAATGTAATCGCAAATACTTAGTTTATACTCTATGTACTTGAGGTGTAAACTGTGTTTACACTAGTATCAGGCATAGTGTATAAGTCTAAGTTCAACCCTAAAAATTATTTCCTTATTTGAAAATAAATTTGAATTTCCAAGCTTATTCCTAAGTCTGGCTATTCAAGTTTAAATTCAAATTGGAAACGTTATAAAAGGTTTTTCAAAAGTCAACTTGGTCAACCAAGGGTGTCACTGGGTCAATGACCTAAAAATGTCCTTGGATGATGTTTGTGATCACTAATGACCAACCAATTAAGTTAGAAACCAAATTGAGTTTAAATTCTTTTTCAAAAACCCTTTATTTCCAAACCTAATTTTATCCCCTTTTCCCTAATTCAAAATCTATAAGGAATTTGGAGATACTCTAAAAAGACAGTTTGTAGATCTGGACAAGAGCTACAAAGTTGGTATATAAAGTTTTTCAAGTTTTCAAAAGGAATTTCAAATTAATTTGAAAATACAGTTTCTAGCATTTATCCCCTTTTGATTTTAATGTTATAATTCAAAAATTATGCATCATTTGAGAAAACTTTGTATATGAAAGATGCTTGGTTTGACAAACTCAACATTTCATAGTTTTGAATATTTTCAAGTTTTATTGAAAAATCAAAAGTAATTTTTAATACTTGTTTTTAGGGTTTAATTCCCTTTTCAAATCTGAATTCAAATTTCAAAATCTAGGCATAATTTGAGAATGCCCATTAAAGGAAAAGTGTAGCTCTTGAAAAGTTATGCAAATGATATTTTTGGAGATTTTCAAGTTCATAAACAAATTTTGAAGTAATTTGTAGTTTAAACCGAATGGCAATTCTATAAATAAACCGAACAGTACCTAATCCTATCGGCGAACGCCATGGCCGGCTTCGCATCGCGCGCCGCCGTCCACCGCCGCGCCTTCCCGGCCAACCGAGCGCTCTTGGACGCGAGAGACTTCACCGTCGTCGTGTCACCTGCTCCTTCATCGACTCCGTGCTATAAATACCGACCGGACGCCGCCGTTCTTCTCCTTTCTTCCTCCCGCCGCCGTCGCCGACGACCTCGCTCCGCCGCCGAAATTCGCCGTCGACGCTCCACCTCTGTCCAATTGCTCTCGCCCAAAGCTCCGCCACTTCATCACGGTCCTTTTGGGCCAGTTCATGCCTGCGCTCCCCGCTTGAGCCGCCCGCACGCAGCCTTCTTCTCCGCGGCCGGTCAGTCGCGCCGCCGCGCCATCTCCGCCGTTTGCCATCACCGGAGGTGAAAATATTTTACCCTTAACCCTGCCATCGTGTTCTCCGTGTCGTCCTGCGTTTGATGCGTACCTTGGTTTGAGCAGCGCATTGCCGGAGACCGCCGTGACGCCGTCGTGCCATCGGAGCGGCGCCGCCGCCATCACCGCCGTCGACCGCCGCTCAACCCAGCCACTCCGGACCTTCATTAACGTGCGCATCAGCGCCGTGGTGAGCTCCGGCGTTTATCTATGTCATCAATTTGGTCAATCGTGTGCCGTAGCCGCCGGCCACCGTGGCTTGCCGCCGGCGCAGTGCTGCCGCTCCGCCGCGCGCGTTGCCATCCTGCCCAGAGACCTGAATCGACCTTCATGTAGTAGCTAAACCTGTCCGTTTAGGTGCCCTGCGTATTCCAGTGTCGTCGCTGTCACCGGAAATCGCTCCGGTGAGCAACTCCACCGCGCCCGAACTCCGCCGCGCCGCCATGGCCGCCGGCGTGGGTGCCGCCGCCGCTCCCTAGCCCCGTTAGCTACCTCAATCGACGCGCCGTGTCAAGAGGAGCAAGTAGGAGAAAACCCCATCGCCGGAGACCTCACCGACGGCGAGGAATCGGCGGTCAACCGCCGCGCCGCCGTCGGTCAGCGCGGAGTTACTGTGCCGATTTTCTTTTTCTATTTTCAGAAAATGATTTAAATGCTATTTTCTTTAAAAATTCATAGTAATTCATATATAACTCCAAAAATTCTAAAAATTTTTGTGAATGTTCTTTATAATGTCATCTACCTAGAAAAAATATTAAATGCCAAAATTGAGTACTTTTTGCATATGTTAAAATTAGCCCTTTTAATTGAAAAATGGACCTTTAATGATTTTTAATAAATAAAATAATTGGCTTTTAATTCTAAAATTTGTTTTGCCATCTAATTAGGCTAAGAGCTTTCTAAAATAAAATTTTGGGATTAATTTGATAACTTTAATTTTTATGTCTTTATTTAATGCTTTTAAATAATTAATTAACCCCTTTTAGTTAACTTAATCATTATAGGATTTGATTGACTTTGGAATTGATTGATGACCTTGGGTCATTAACCCTAATGACCTTTGGCAATTAATTAATTGTTTGCGCTTATCTTAATCATGTCATTAGGATTTAATTCACGTTATTTTATGTATTTAATTAACCTCTTAAATGGCGTAGTTAACCCTAATAAATTTTATAAGCAAAATTTTGTTAGCTTGCAACGTTATCGTGAAGAAAAGTTGTACTCAAGCCCTTCATCTGATCATGCACTCATCGAGCATCATGTTTACTATTCTATCATGTAAAGCATATTAATTATCGAGTAGTTTCCGTTAACATAGAGTTAACGTTATCACTCAGATCTGAAGGACGAGCAGATTCAAGAATCGGGAGTTGATCCAGAGTTTGAGAACTTCTACCCCGAACCTCAAGGCAAGCCCCGGATACATTTCAACCCTATTCTATTTATGAAAGTTTTACCGCTTCCGCTCTGATATGTTGCATTAAGTAGTAGGAATTGAGTGAAAACCCACGAATTGCATTACCTGTCTTATTTCCTTAATCCTTGTTACCTACTTGAAAGATGAGTAGTAATGCTTAGCCCTGCTTATTTATTTAATAGTTCAAAGGAAAGAAATGAAAAAGATGAGATTGGTTTTATTGTTGGAATCTTGATAATAGTAATAAATCGAGTCCGGACGGCGAACTTGCACTGGGAATGGAGTCCCTCTGTAGTGTTGTCATCTATTGATGCCCTAGGTCCCATCCGTTGGTGAACTGGTGATATCGAGAATTTAGAAATCCACATGCATGAAGTGGTATACGGATGGTTGGAGCCGTGTATGCCATGGAGTGACCTAGCGTGGGGCCAGAGAATCCCATCTGTGTCATAGTGTGTTTTACTGTGGGTTTAAGTTCCCATGTATCTCGGTACGCTGGGCCGCAGAGCTCACGTGTATCATGTGGTGATATACGGCTGAGGTTGTTATCCCGGTATATCAGTGCACCTGGGGTGCTTCGGAGTTAAAGTCTCCGGTATGCTCAATCACCTAGGTCCCAGCTGGGTATGAAAATGGATTCGAATCACCGTTACTTCTCGGAGAAGAAGACTCGATCAGTGTTCATCATCGTAGTAACAATTTGAACAAAAAAATTAAAGATCAATAATGAAGTTGGTTGATAATGGGAATTAGCCCAAGCAAACTTCTTTTCTGTAAAGCTTTTCGGCAAAATTTCTTACCTCTTACAGACCTTACCTTGTCCCTCTAGCCTGCATTTCTTGAGTCTCTACCTTTCTCTTTCGTCGGGTCAGTCTTGTTGAGTACCGTTATACTCAGGGTTTGTTGAACCCTTGTTGCAGGTGAGCATCATGGGCAGGAGTGTTTTGCATCCTGCTGCATGACAGTCATCGAGGAAAGCGACGACGAGTAAGCTGTTTAGCTCGTGGGCAGAGCTTTTGTTTAATATTGTAATCTACTGCTACTCCACTACTATTATGGTTTGTATAATTCAAACTTATGGTTGTAAACATTTGAAACTCAGAAGTTTGTAAACTTATGTTATTGTAAGTCTTCCGCTGTTTTACTCCGTTGTATTTTATTTATATCAAACTGTTGTAATACTACAATGTCTCTCTACAATGATTGATCCTGCTCGGAGAATCATGGATGATTCGGGATTTACCCGACAGACTTTTCAAATTGTATGGAACACAGTCATGGTTATTTGGAGTCTGTTTAGACAATAATCATGCGTGTGGGCCATATGATTTAGGAGGTTCTGCCACAGCTGGTATCGGAGTTGGATCATTGTTGAAAGGAGTTGTTGTAGTATTCTTTTGTGAAAACTTCAAAAGTTTTGAGTCAAATGATTTTAACTTGACTATTTTGAGTCCAAATTGCTTATTCCTTATCTATGATTCTTTCTATCGACCCTTATTCTGATTTTACAAAGTGTGGTGGAGAAATAGCATATTATATTGCCCTATGTTATAAAAGTTATTTATATATCAGTGTTGTTTCATTTTACGTTTAAATCGTAAGTTCGTTCATGCTTCATGCTTAATTAAATTATTTAATTACTTTCCCCTTTAAAGTGGTTTGGGTTAAGTAGTGTCAATCCTTTTCATGCTAACCTTTAGACTTCTTCCTCTCTACCCTATCTTGCTTCTGGATGGCCATTACCAAGCAAACACCTCGCAAGAGTACTGCACTAAAAGGAGTACCTCGACATCAGTTAGCTCCTAAGTATGAGATCGGAGAAAGCAGTAGCAATCCACATCCGGATCCACAAGCTGAGATAGTGAGACTTAGATCCGAGTTGGAAAGAGCTGAAACTGACAGGATTTTAGAGGCCGCCGAAATCACTTTGTTAAGGCGATCCCGAAAGCATATGAAGCACCAGAGAAATGATGCTTGGGCGAGAGAAGATGCGGCAAATGTTCGTATCCAGGAACTTGAAGACTATGTGGAAGATTTGGAGGAATATGCGGAGGAGGCTGACGATGAATGTGTGAGACTAAATAACTTCTTGGATCCTGACTATCAAAGACAGGCAGCCCAGGATGATCTTGGTCTTGTAATGGGTCAGGACGAGGAAGAGGAAGATCCTGAAGAACTAGAATCCGTCGATGAGGATGTTATTGATGAAGAAGAGGAAAATCAGATGGATATAGAGAATGAAAGTGAAGAAGAAGATGTTATGGAAGAAGAAGATCCTGAGATAGTAGAGGAAGAGTCTGAGGAAGAAGAGTAAAGAGTTTTGGAAAGAGAGATGTGTAATATATCTTTTCTTTGCTTTTATAGCCTAGTAGGTATGGGAAGTCTTGCCGGAGTGCAAACTAATGTAATAAAATAATGTAACATAAGTATGTTACGCCTTTGTAATATATCCTTATGAAATCCGATAAGGCTTTTGAATAAAGTATAGTTTGTGTATCAACAGATGCCTGCTCATACCCGTTCCCGTGATGCCACTGGCTCATCTCAGGATGGAGGCGATATCCCTAATCCTCCACCAGTTCCACCCACTTTGGCTGATGCGGTTGCAGCATTAGTCACTGCCACAACCATGATGGCTCAAAACCAGAATCAGAATGCCCGACAAGGAAATCATGGGCGGAACCACAGAGATGAAACCACATATGTGGATTTCACAGACACTCGTCCTCCAGTTTTCACCAGGGTAGATGAACCCATGGAGGCTGATGATTGGCTCCGCACTATGGAGCAGAAATTTGGATTGATCGAATGCACAGAATATCAAAAGCCCATGTTTGCAGCCCAGCAGTTGAGAGGTACTGCAGGGGCTTGGTGGGTAAACTTCGTTGCTGCTCAGCCCGAAGGCCATCGCATTACTTGGACTGAGTTTCGAGAAGCTTTTCGAGCACATTTTATTCCCGAGGGAATAATGACCATAAAGCTCGAAGAATTTCTTTCTCTGAGGCAAGGTGATATGTCGGTCATGCAGTATTTTGGAAAATTTAATCACTTGTCTCAATACGCGTCAGACTATGTTAGTACTGACCGTAAAAAGAAAGAGTGTTTTCTGAGAGGTCTGAATAGTAAAATTCAGAGAATGATGATAGGAAATCCAAATGCCACTTTTCATGAGGCGGTGAATATCGCTATCTCTTATGAAGATAAGAATCGTCAACATCTGGAAACCAAAAAGAAGAAAAGTGCACCCTCTGGATTTTCTGGTGGCAATCCAAAGCGCCAGAAAATGATCTATCACCCTCAGAATCACTTTCGTCCGCTTTATCGTCCCCCACAATACCAAGCAACGCAACAGGCATTCGCCGGTCCTGTTGCTAATCTTTCATATCCACGACAGCCGAATGCCCCGGGTATTCGTAATCCCAATTCCCAGCCACCTATCTTTCCCTGCTATAACTGTGGCAAACCTGGTCATTTTGCGCGAAACTGCCCGCATCCGAGGCAGTATAACTCTTATGTCCCTAGAGCTTTTGCACCACAACAACAACCCCAGAGTCAGCCTAAAGCAGGAAATCAGAAGGTGTCAAATAGTAAGAATGAAAAGAAGTCTGGCAGAGTATATTACACTCAAGTTGGGGAAATCCCAGAAGGAGAGCCTGTCATGATAGGTACGTTTCCTGTTGCTGATCATCCTGCAATTATGCTATTTGATTCTGGTGCATCACATACATTCATTAATGGTACGTTTGTTACGACACATGAAATTCCAATAAGGGATACAAAAGAACAGTTCTTTATACAATCGCCTGGAGGGCGTATGTGTACTAAAGAAATGGTACATGATGTGCCAGTAAGTTTGGGTGGGTATATTTTTCCCACTGATATGATAATATTAAAGGATCAGGATATAGATGTGATCCTCGGTATGAACTGGATGAAACGGCATGGCGCTGTGATAGACATCCTGAATAGAACAGTGAGATTGAACATACCTAATTGTAAAACTTCACTTCTTATCCAACTTTCGACACTTAAGAGGAATATTCAAAAGGTATGTGCAACCTCTGTAAAAGAAATTGAGGATATACCAGTGGTTTATGAGTTTTTTGATGTATTTCCCGATGAGTTACCGGGTTTACCTCCTGATAGAAATGTGGAGTTTAGAATTGATTTGAAACCTGGTACTGCTCCAATATCCAGAAGAGCTTATCGGATGGCACCACCTGAGTTAGCAGAACTCAAGATTCAATTGCAAGAGCTACGAGATAAAGGTTTTATTCAACCTAGCTCATCACCATGGGGCTGTCCTGCCCTATTTGTGAAAAAGAAAGATCAAAGCTTGAGGTTATGTGTGGATTATCGACCCCTGAATGAAGTAACCATCAAGAATAAGTATCCTCTACCCCGCATTGATATGCTTTTTGATCAATTGGCAGAAGCAAAGGTGTTCTCTAAGATTGATCTTAGATCTGGATATCATCAAATAAAGATTCGTCCGGAAGATGTTCCAAAGACCGCTTTTACCACTCGGTACGGTCTATATGAATATTTGGTTATGTCTTTTGGACTTACCAATGCACCGGCCTATTTTATGTATTTGATGAACTCAGTGTTCATGCCAGAACTGGATAAGTTTGTGGTTGTCTTTATTGATGATATATTGATATATTCTAAGAATGAAGAAGAACATGCTAAACACCTCAGAGTTGTCTTGCAACGTTTGCGAGAACATCAACTATATGCCAAGTTCAGTAAATGTGAGTTTTGGCTGAAAGAAGTGAAATTCCTTGGACATGTGTTATCAAGCAAGGGTGTTGCTATTGATCCTAGTAAAGTAAAGGATATACTGGATTGGAAACCACCAAAGACTGTGCACCAAGTTCGAAGCTTTCTGGGAATGGCGGGTTATTACCGTCGTTTCATACCCGATTTCTCGAAGATATCCAAGCCAATAACTGAATTGTTAAAGAATGATGTCAAGTTTATTTGGTCACCTGCCTGTGAAGAGGCATTTCAAAAATTGAAGAAACTAATGACTACTGCACCTGTTTTAGCACAGCCAAACATTGAAAAGCCGTTTGATGTCTATTGTGATGCTTCGGGTATTGGCATTGGATGTGTGTTAATGCAAGAGGGAAGGGTTATTGCTTATGCTTCCCGACAGTTGAAGAAACATGAGGAGCATTAT
>JALGXP010002279.1:0-10070 GCA_023333625.1 Bothriochloa decipiens | reverse complement strand
AGCTAGCTCTCTTCTTCTTTTCCCCGGCACCGGAGAGAGAGAGAGAGGGGGATCGATCGAGAAATGCCAGGGCCGATAGTAAAAACGTCGTGGCCCGAACTGGTGGGGCGGCCGTACTTCCCGGCATGCAGGACCATCCTCAACGACCGCCCGGACGTGCACATAGTGGACCTCGGGCCGAACGAGAATCTTCCCCTTGGGTGGCCAAACGACTACACGCGCGTCTTCGTCAGGGTCGACAACACCTTTACTGTGCTGGGTGCCCCAGACTACCCTCATCCAGCGTGTCCAAGAGTTGGCTAGCTAGCTTCTTTGATTCGTCACAGCCTGCAGCGGCTTGCGCGTTGGCTAGCTACGGATTATGTGTGTTCCACGGAATAATATGCGATGTCTGATCGATCGCAATGATGCATTTCGTGTATTTCGATGGGTGTTACGGAATGTATAATTTGTGTGTGCCGTGTGGTGAATCCATCGTACCGTGTATTCCGATGGGTGTTATGAACAATGAATCATGTGATCTGTTCTCATCATGTTTACTATAATGCTACCCTTTCCCAAATAGTACGTCCATATATGCATTTTAATTTGGTGATCTATATCTCTTTATCTGTTGCTAATAATAAAGTGGTAATCTTTTTGTTGCATATGATGATGATAATGATTCATTGTCTCTATCGGGGGAGAGTGAAGGATCGAGTGCAGCGCTAAAACCAACATGGCCTGCAAAGAGCAAACCTACATGGCCCTAAAGCAGGCTCATGGTCGTGGTGCGGGGGTGCCATTATTACCACAGATGGTGAGAATCCGCAGGCGAGAATCTGGTCAGCATGCTAGGTGTTGTCATTGTGCGCATATTGGCAACCAACTCATGCGTGCCCATGGTCATGTTGCTTGTTTCTTCACATGTGTATCATTTAATTTTGGTTGTCATTGTGCGCATATTGGCAACCAACTCATGCGTGCCCGTGGTCATGTTGTTTGTTTCTTCACATGTGTATCATTTAATTTTGGCATGTTGCAATGTTGCATAGCCTTTTTAGCACGAAACCTATAAAATAATTAATTTGATAATGACATGAAGCCTAAGAAATATTTACTCTAGACATACTTGGGCTGCATTCTTTAAAAAAAAGTACTGGGTTGCAAAGATGTATGAGTTGCCAAATAACGACCACTAATTGACAATGTTGGGCTTATTCATATGGCCCACATCCAAATGCCATACATAAGCGTGGCCTTGCTGATCGAGACTTCCAGGCCCATCTAGTGCTTCCGGAACCCTCCTCCCTCGGCCGAGCGCATGGCCGCCGCCAGGTTCAAAATAGGCCGTGATGACAAATCAACGTGGCATACTGATCTTTCATGTTTTGGTTTGCTGACAATTTTCTTTGTCGGACATTAGAAAAAGGCTTCGCTGAGTGCTCGATACTCGGCAAAAGCTTTGCTGAGTGCTTGACACTCTTCAAAGTTGAAAAAAAACAAAAATAATAGTAATTTTTTCGGGGAGGCCCCCACGGCCAGCACCTGCCTGTCTTCGTCGAAGTCGCAAGTCACGGCATTTTTCGCGCAAAATTTGCGCCTACGTGTGGTGGCTGGTGTTATACAGGATGGAGGCAGCGCTTGCAGACTGTTGGGGTGGCGATAGGTCACGCATGCTTGCGACCTCGGCCTTGTTTAGTTGCCGGAATCGGCCGGCCGATTCGGCAGATGCACAGTCCTCGTGCACTGTAGCAATTTTATTTTTATTTGATAAAAATTATCCAAACATTGATTAATTAGAGTTAAAATATTTTTCTCGTAAAGTATAATAAAACTATGTAATTAGTTTTTGATTTCATCTACATTTAGTACTCCATGCATTTGTTGACATTTTGATATGATGAAAAATAGAAATTCTGCATAGTATAATTTAGGGGTGAATTTGGGGAACTAAACAAGGCCCTCGTTAGTGCCTCAACAAACTCCGGCTTAGTGGCGGTTTACTACAGTTTGGCACGACTGCGATGTTCCTCATCGTGGTAGGATTTGGATCAAGGGTCTTTGGGGTTCTCACGCGAAAGATGGCCAAACACACAAGAAATAAGCTTTGTAGCAAGACGAGGGAGGAGGTTTCCATAGCGAGTCCACCAAAGAAGAGGAACCGAGACCACAAATACCACAAACGCCATTAAGGGAACCAAGGTTTTTCAACCCAAATCCAAGACATTCATTTGGCATTCTTATTCAATAATATCCATCTTTAATTTGTATTTGAATTTAAATTAAAGTATGGTAAAAGGTGACATCCGTGGATCTGATTCCATATGAATCTGATGTGTTTTACACCCCTAGCCCCGATGGCCAAACACTACTCGTCTGTGTCGTTGTACTATAGGTTTTAAGGTTTAGGATTTAGGGTTACCATATACACGTCCATGTATGCATTTTAAGCCAGGAGAAATGGCTACCAGGGTTGTATTCACAATACTAATTGTTGATTTGTATGGTCTGATAATATAATATCGTGCAGCTTTCAAAAAAGTTATAATACCATGCATATATAAAATCTAATTGATGGCAAAATAAGGTTTTGTAACCGTAGTTACCCCTTAGGGCAGTCCCAATAGTCACTGATGGTGGTTTCTATTCTCATTATATGAGATGCCACATAAACAAAAATGGTGACATGGCAGGTGGTACATCAATTAATGAGGAAAGAGAAGAAAAATAGAAGAAATCGATTCTTGGTTGAGAAACGGCGTCGACCCACGACGCGAGGCACGACGAAACGATGAAATCGCCATAAAGGAGAAACGACTCGTTTCTATCTGTGGGGCCCACGTGTGCTCGACCTCGCCGGTTGCCACCCTCGCGCCGCGCGCGCCCACCTCAACGTAGCCACCGCGTGCGCCCACCTCGTCGCCGCAGCATGCACGCTCGCCTCGCCCGCTGCACCCACCCTCACTGGCCGCGCACGCCCGCCGGCCGCCATGAGCTTGCCTCGCCATGTCGCCCTCAGCACCGCACAAGCCGCGGGAGCTCTTCGCGCTCGCCATCCGCAGGCTGCTGCGTGCTCGCCCATGCCGCCGCCGTGCTCGCTCGCGAAGTCCACATGAGCCCGCGCTGGCCCGCACTCGCTCCGCCGCCCGCGCCGGCCTCGCCCGCTAGCGCTGCCTGCACCGCCTTGCACGGTCTCACCGGCCGCCTACCACTACCCACTTGAGATGTTTCGACTCACCAAGATTCTTAGAATGACTTAAAATTAGAAACAAAAGACTATTACTGTTATGTCCGTGTGTTGGAGAACGATCGGGTCCTTTTAGTAGGTTGCTTTCTGGTTCCTCTGTCAGATTAATTTAGATCAAGTAGGACGGCGCTCCATCAGGGTGTTGATTATTACATTCAACGCACAGCGAATTAGAATGGTAGACCTTCGCCTCGATCTGTATGGTAGACACATCGAGTAATGTTTTGACTTTCCAAATTTTTTAAATAACTTAAAATTTAGAACGGAGTATTACTGTTCAAGGTGTGGTTTTACGGTTGTGTCGAAGATGGTTCCTTTTATGTCGTATTTGTTTCCTCCGTCGGTGTGTAGGACAGCGCTCCATTTGGGCATTGAGATTATTACAGTCAACACACATCGAGTAGAACGACATCGAGTAGAACAGTAGAATGTATGTAACACTACGTCATTCAATCACTGTGAACCCACTGTAAGGGCGGCTTGCATCGTACGTTCGTGATGAGATGATGCATGCTTGTTTTCATGTGAGCGAAATATGCTTTTGTAGGTGACCACGTAGGTGAGCGAAGCAATGTCAGGCTCAGCGAAGCCGACTGACTGCACGATCGATGTGGTAGCTGCATGCTTTTGTACGTTAGCGAGCGAGGGCGACTGACTACACGATGCATATACTTTTGTACTTGTGCCCGCGCGTACAATATATATATCTTGATAAGCCACGTCTCAGAGCAGCACCACAAGCAGCTAAAAACAGCTGGCTACCTCTCTTATTCTTCTTCTTTCCCGGCACTAGGAGAGAGAGATGGCGGTTATACTCAGGGCAATAAACGAGTGGCCGGGGCTCGTGGGTCAAAATGGCTACAGGTACGTACCAGATGGGTACTGGCCACCTATACCCGCACCCGTCAGGTCAAATCATATTCCATCGGGTTACCCGTGAAAGCAGACGGGTATAGAATTCATTCCATACCCGCACCTGTCGGGTACTCCGTACCCGACAATATACCTGACGCGATGTTTGGACGTAGTTCACTCCTGACCTAGGCAGGGAAGAACCAGAGCGGAACTGCAACACAGAGGAGGGACGGGGCGGGACCAGCGACTTCGGGGGCCGGCAAACCGGAGCTCCGATGGGGCGGAGGCAAGACCGCGTGGATGGGGGAGAACCGACAGGCGGGGGCGGACGCGGAGGACAGGCGGAGGCAGAGGCGGAGCCGCGGACGGCCACACGCTCCAGTCGCACGCGAGGAAGCGATGCGAGGCCGCGAGGCCCGTGAAGCCGCGGACGTGGCGCTGTTGGTGCGACGGCTGAGCGCCGCTGGCGCTGGGGAACCGGGGGAAGGGACTGGAGTGGAGTGAGGATTAGGGTTTGAGGGAGGGAGTTCAGGATATATATACTCATATGCTTATATGGGTCAAATTTATGGGCTACATGCTTATATGGCCTCTTAGGCTGGCCAGCTATTTCTACGGAATTTTCTTACCCACGGATATGCAGGTATGGGTACTATACTTCCACGTCTGTACCCGCAATACCCGATGGGTAAAAGATTTCACCCAATTCCCATGAGTATAAAATGTCTTCCATACCCATGTTCTTATAGAGTAAAACCCGACGGTTACTCGGATTTCGAGGCAGCGGTACTACCATGCGTGCCTGAGAATCAAGGCCGATCGCCCGGACGTGCGCATAGAGGACCTCGGGCCGGGCCAGAATCTCCCCGGCCGATACAGGCGCGTCTTCGTCAAGTTCGACGCCACCACGACCGTGATAGGTGACGGGCGGTACCCGTATCCAAAATGCGGCTAGCTACGATTCCCAGCCTGCTGCTTGTATGGCTAGCTACCGATATCTACATATATATATATATTTACTATGTATGTCAACGAAATGATGTCTAGCATCCACAAGTTGGCTAGCTCGCTAGCTTCATCGATTCGCAGCCTGCGGCTTGCCTTTGGCTAGCAGGTGATCGATATATATATTTTACTACGTGTGTTCAACGGAATAATATGCGATGTCAGATCGATCGCGATAATGCATTTCGATGCATGCATGGGTGTGATGAGTAATCCATCGTGCATTTCGATGGGTAATGAGTGAATCGTGTGTTCCTATCATGTTTACTAAATCAAGCTTTCACAAATACGTGTCCATGGCATTTTAATTTGGTGCACATGCAATTGTTACTCACTGATGAAACGCATGCCCCAAGCATACATGATACGACTATTATACTACTGACCAGAACCATCCGATCATGTGTTCGCTTTTATGATGCCTGGTTAGTGTTTCAAATAAGACATGGACAATCTAGAGAAGAAGAAACACCACAGGCATCTCGACCTTATTATTACTATATATTTGTCATGGGAAGGAGTCTAGATTTTCTCTTCTAATTATACTCGTGTCATGTAGACGAGAAGGTATCTACTACAAAAGATTTGGACTTCTACGACAAATAGAGAAGTTTATCTCTTGTCATAGAAGGCCTGTCATTAAAGACCTTCCGTGACATATAGTTTGTAGGGTGTGGAAGTTGGCGCTCGTTGGTGGAACAAAGAGTGTCGTGTCGTGCAAGCCGAGCACAAGTGGCGGCGGGTGTCTCGGTGTGTGGGGTGGCTTCTAGGGGCTAGGGCAATATACTGACTCACGTGGGTTCGTATTCAGACTTCTAGCTAGCGTCCACCGACACCGAGTCACTCGCGCTCGTCGGAACGAGATCCACTGACTTTACGTGAAACGACTGCTGTTGCAGTTAGCAAATCTGAGCCATTGCTTGCTGATCCAACGACAGATCCATTTAATTGATATGGGCGGCACAATAGTAAGGCCCAACGCAGCCCACATAGGTTTTGCCGGTGCTAAAAGCTCCCGTGGATGGGGAAATGCCCAAACGCATAGCCACCGCCGTCGAGCAAAAACACATAGTATTCGCGCCAAAAAGGAAAATACGGCGGCAAACGGGGGAGTGGCGGTGTTATTCTTGGGCCAAGGCCCATGTAGCATAGGAGCACGGCAGCCTGATACTTGGGAGTGCTTAGCCTGTACGTGGATCTTCGACGAACGGCTTAGATTTGCTGACTGCAGCAGCAGTCGTTTCACGTGAAGTCAGTTGATCTCGTTCCCGCTCGTTGCAGTGCGAGAGTGTCGGGAAAAGAAGCTAGCAATAGTTAGTCCCTACGTATCAATACACGTATACATGCTTGTATGGGCCATACAAAAGCCCAAATAAATCTTCATCTCCTCGGCCTCGCATACTTGCGCAAACCGGGCAAAATAATATACCTAATTCTTATGCCACAGATTGTGCATTTGTACACGTATATGCCAGACAATGGGCTTAATTAGCAATAGGCCTGGTTCTCTCAGCAAGCAGCACGTGAGAGAGAATATCTGATGGACCATTCATTGAGCCTTTTATCTGTATACCATTATACAAATTGAGTTTGACTTCTAGGCTCTAAAAATTCGAGCACGTCCGATTTTTGTATATATATAGATAGAAACTAAAAATTAACAGCCTTATACTACACAGCAAATTAAACCGGGGTTGGACATATATAACTACTATATATACACGTAAGTATATATATATATATATATAGAGAGAGAGAGAGAGAGAGAGAGAGACCTTGTGGGGCAGCTAACAGCAGCTTCGATAGGCACCACAAGCAGCTAACAGCTGGCTATAGGCAATGATCTCAGCAGCACCACAAGCAGCTAACAGCAGGCTATAGGCAATGCAGCTACTACTTTCATCGCCCTTCTATCACCTCTCTTCTTCTTCGTCCCCGGCACCGGATCAGTGAGAAACGCCAGGGCCGGAGGTAAAACGGCGTGGCCAGAACTTGTGGGGCAGCCGTACTATCAGGCATGCCGGACCATCGTCGCCCAGCGCCAGGACACGCAGATAACCATAGTGGACCTCCAGACGGGCGATGCTCTTCCCTATAGTTGGCCATCTCAGTTCTCGCGCGTCTTGGTCATGGTCGACTAATCCAACCCGCCCTTGATCGTGCTGAGTAGAGATGATTACCCGTATCCACAATGTGGCTAGCTAGCTTCTTCGAATTCACAGCCTGCTGCGTGTTTGCATTTGGCTAGCTGCCCATCTACATATATATTTACGTACTACGTACGTGTGATCAGCATCATTGTTGTCACTGTCAATATGGATTGCCTGTGATGCAGTCCCATTGCTTGCGGTGTGCTCTTCAACATATTAAGCAAACCACCAGGAGGTTGGGAATCTAATCCCCTGTCAAAAATAAATATGAATACTCAATCTTTTTTACTAGAGAAGTGTCTCACATGGAATAAGCCATCTAATTACATAGCAAGAAAGAGTATAAGATTAAGAAGCCATCTAATTGCAGAGCAAAACAGACTACAAAATTAAATAACTAAGAATACTTAAAGGGCCACACATCAATATTAAAATCACGTACATGCTGATTCAAAAAAGAGAGAAGAAGATCATGTACCATGCTTGCACATCAGATGCCTCAGGCTTGTCAGCCGCAAGCCAAGAATGTCTCGAGCTACCAATACCAGCAGGTGTCCACCAAGCGCCCTGAGCTGCCGAACCTGTCATACCAGGCTGCTGTACGCCGCCGCCGAGCCAGTATGGCGCGGATGATGGAGGCAAGGACTGCGGTGGATGAGGCGGACACCACATGCCGGGTCCGAACATGGAAGGGATGGATGGAGGTGGAACGTGCTGAGTGCTCGGGGCGAGAACAGGCTGAGGCACCGGCGGGGGAATCTCCATAGGTGTTGGCGCAGTGGTTCTCTTCGATTTCTGACTCATCTCGCAGATGAACAGGCAACGGCGACGGGCCGGCGGGTGTGGCGTCTAGGGTTTGGGCGAGGTGTCAATTGGGGACGAATTGAGGCTTAAATCCTTTGATTTGGCGCGCAAGGAAGCAATTTGGTGGGAGAGCTTGGCCGATTTGGCGCGGGGATCATGGAGTGGAGCACGGGATCAGGGAGGGGAACGACGGGGGATGGAAGCGCCGGCATCGCGCTCGCAGCGGGGCTGGGAGAGGGCTGGGAGAATTAATTTTTTTCTCGTAACTTGAGCCAGAGGCGGGCGAGATGGGAATCGCCGGCTCTGTAATCTCTCTCCGACGTGGCCTGTTTTTTTTTTTTGTTCACGTGAACTCTTGCAGCCGGCTAAAAATAGCTTACTATACTTGCTCTAAACGGTTCTGTGCTTTCGATAGGTGTTATGGAATAATTAATCAGTTCTGTGCTTTGTTCTCATCAAAATGTTACCTTTCCCAAATTGTATGTCTATGCATATTTTAGTTTATATATGGTGCATGGAATTGTTAGCAAGTAGTCCAGATTCTCTTCCAGTTAAACTCACGTCATGTAGACTATAAAACAGTGCTGCATTTGTGATCCATCTAACTCCAACACACAAAGAAACCTCCGGTCGTATACCTACTTTTGCAAAACTGTAAGCAGTCAAACACTATGGCGTTCAAAGTCAATGAATAGATAATTCAGCTGGGGATAATCTCCCGTTGATTTTTCAAAAGAAAAAAAAATACTCTTCCATATTTCTCATCCAGTTAAACTACTCTCACATCATGTAGCTTATCAATATGAACACCGCTGCCTTTCAGCATCTTTTTGTTGTCAGAGCTTTGAGGTTGGCTTCACTCGACTTAGTTTGGTTGTGCCCAGGGAGGTCAGCTCCTCCTTTTGAAACAAAAAAAGGGGGTCAAGTTAAAAAAAAGGGGGGGCGGGGGGGGGGGTGTAAATTCTAAGCCTGCAGTCGCCGGATTGTGGTCCCTAACTTGTAAGAAACAGATCATTACTAATAATGTGAGTTGACCCACCTTTATACTGCAAACTCATTGCTAAAAGGTAAAAACCATATTTCCAGAAAAAACATACTCTTCCATATTTCACTACTGGACTCAGGCGCTTTGCCGAGTGCTAAAACACTCGGCAAAGACCCGATTACACTCGGCAAAGACTTTGCCGAGTGTGGCACTCGGCAAAGACCCTCCGACAAAGAGTTTTACGGCAAAGGGGTCTTTGCCGAGTGCCTTTCCTCGGGCACTTGGCAAACGTTTTTTGAAAAAAATAAAAAAGGAAACGGCAAGCCCATCCACTCCTCCTCGTCACCGCCGCCGGCCGCGGCACTGTCGTCGGGGCTAGGGAGGAGATGGGGAGGCTGCGCGCCGCATCCGCTACTGCTCGTCGCCTCCGCCGCGCCGCCGTCGGGGCTGGGGAGGAGATGGGGAGACCGCGCATCGCTGCCCCCCGCGCCTCTGGGCGAACGGGCCGCCACGCGTCGTCGCGTTGCCACCTGGGCTGGGGAGGGAGATGGGGAGGGGCGCCAGGGCAGGGGCCGGGGCCAGGGCTCGAGATTTGGAGGCCGCGCAGGAGAGAGGAGAGTGGAGAGAGTGGCGGCTGGATGAGGGAGGGTGTGGAGGAGGTTAGGGTTAGTTTATATAGTGGATTGGAGATAGTGGGCTCTCAACCTAGTTTGGTGAGCTGTCGGCCTTTGCCGAGGGCCCTGTTAGGAGGCACTCGGCAAATATTGGTTTTTTTTTATTTTTTTAACAAATTTTTGAAACTAAAAAGTAGTTTTGCATGGCAAGATGACATCAAATAAAAAAGTTGTCAACTACTCTCTCCGTTCCAAATTATAGTTCACTTTGCCTTTTTTGGTTCATGCATTTTGTTATGTACGTAGATGAATAATATGTGTAGATACATAGCAAAATGCATGAACCAAAAAAGTCAAAATAAACTACAATTTGGAACGGAGGGAGTATAAATTTTCATAACTCTTTATAGATCTATAAAGTTTATTTT
>JALGXP010002278.1:0-10070 GCA_023333625.1 Bothriochloa decipiens | reverse complement strand
AGACTTTAACTCCGAAGCACCCCAGGTGCACCGATATACCGGGATAACAACCTCAGCCGTATATCACCACATGATACACGTGAGCTCTGTGGCCCAGCGTACCGAGATACGAGGGAACTTAAACGCCACAGTAAAACACACTATGACACAGATGGGATTCTCTGGCCCCACGCTAGGTCACTCCATGGCATACACGGCTACAACCATCCGTATACCACTTCATGCATGTGGATTTCTAAATTCTCGATATCATCCAGTTCACCAACGGACGGGACCTACGGCATCAACAGACGAGAACACTACAGAGGGACTCCATTCCCAGTGCAAGTTCGCCGTCCGGACTCGATTTATTACTAACATCAAGCTTTCAACAAGAAAACCAAGCTCATCTTTTTCATTCTTTTCCTTTGAACAATTAAATAAATAAGCAGGGCTAAGCATTACTACTCATCTTCCAATTAGGTAACAAGGATTAAGGAAATAAGACAGGTAATGCAATTTGTGGGTTTTCACTCAACTCCTATCACTTAATGCAACATATAGAGCTGAAGCGGTAAAACTTTTATAAATAGAGTAGGGTTTAAATGTATCCGGGGCTTGCCTTGATGTTCGGGGTAGACGGTCTCGAAATCTGGATCAACTCCTGATTCTTGAATCTGCTCGTCCTTCAGATCTGAGTGATAACGTTAACTCTCCGTTAACGAAAACTATTCGATATTTAATATGCTTTACATGATGGAATAGTAAATATGATGCTCGATGAGTGTATGATCAGGTTAAGGGGTCGAGTACAACTTTTCTTCACGATAAAGTTGCAAGCTAACAAAACTTCGCTTAAATAACTGATTAGGGTTAACTACGCCATTTTTATAATTAATTAAACACATAAAATAACGTTAATTAAGCCCTAATGACATGATTAAGATAAGCGCAAATAATTAATTAAAGTGCCAAAGGTCATTAGGGTTAATGACCTAAGGTCATCAATCAATCCCAAAGTCAATCAAATCCTATAATGATTAAGTTAACTAAAAGGGGTTAATTAATTATTTCAAAGCATTAAATAAAGGCATAAAAATTAAAGTTATCAAATTAATCCCAAAATTTTATTTTAGAAAGCTCTTAGCCTAATTAGATGGCAAAACAAATTTCAGAATTAAAAGCCAATTATTTTAATTATTAAAAATCATTGAAGGTCCATTTTTCAATTAAAAGGGCTAATTTTAACATATTCAAAAAGTACTCAAATTTGACATTTCATATTTTTCCTAGGTAGATGACATCATGAGGAACATTCACAAAAATTTTCAGAATTTTTGGAGCTATAAATGAATTACTATAAATTTTCAAAGAAAATAGCATTTAAATTATTTTCTGAAAATAGAAAAAGAAATTCAGCACAGTGACTCCGCGCTGACCGACGGCGGCGCGGCGGTTGACCGCCGATTCCTCGCCGTCGGCGAGGTCTCCGGCGATGGGGTTTTCTCCTACTTGCTCATCTTGATACGGCGCATCGATTGGAGTGGGTAACGGTGCTGGGGAGCGGCGGCGGCGGCACCCACGCCGGCGGCCATGGCGGCGCGGCGGAGTCGCTCACCGAAGCGGTTTCCGGCAACGGCGACCTCACGAACTTACGCAGGACACCTAAACGGACAGGTTTAGTTACTACATGAAGGTCGGTCTCGGTCTCTGGACAAGACGGCAACGCGCGCGGCGGAGCGGCAGCACTGCGCCGGCGGCGGGCTACGGCTACCGGCGGCCACGGCAAGGGATTGACCAAATTGATGACACAGATAGACGCAGGAGCTCACCACGGCGCTGATGCGCACATTAATGGAGGTCCGGAGTGACTGGGTTGAGCGGCGGTCGACGGCGGTGATGGCGGCGGCGGCGCTCCGATGGCACGACGGCGTCACGGCAGACTCCGGCGATGCGCTGCTCAAACCAAGGTGCGCTTCAGATGCAGGATGACACGGAAAACACGATTACGAGGTCGAAGGTAAAATATTTTCACCTTCGGCGACAGCAAACGGCGGCGATGGCGTGCCGGCTCGGCTGACCGGCCGCGGAGAAGAAGGTGGCGTGCGGGTAGCTCGGGCGATGAGAGCAAGCTTGAACTGGTTCAAACTGACCGTGAGGAAGTGGCAGAGCTTTGGGCGAGACCAATTGGACAGAGGTGTAGCGTCAGCGGCGAATTTCGACGGCGGAGTGAGGTCGTCGGCGACGGTGGCGGGAGGAAGAAAGAAGAAGAACGGCGACGTCCGATCAGTATTTATAGCATGGAGTCGATGAAGGAGCAAGTGACACGACGATGATGAAGTCTCTCGCGTCCGAGAGCGCTCAGTTGGTCGGGAAAGCACGGCGGTGGACGGCGGCGCGCGATGAGAAGCCGGCCATGGCGTTCGCCGATAGGACTAGGTACTGTTCGAGTTATTTACAGAACTGCCATTTGGTTTAAAATACAAATTACTCCAAAATTTATATAAGAACTTGAAAATCTCAAAAAATATCATTTACATAACTTTTCAAGAGATACACTTTTCCTTTAACTGGCATCCTCAAATTCTATCTAGATTTTAAAATTTGAATTCAAATTTGAAAAGGGGATAAACCCTAGAAATAAGCATTTAAAATTACTTTTGATTTTTCAATAAAACTTGAAAATCTTCAAAACTATGAAATGCTGAGCTTATCAAACCAAACATTTTTCATATAAAAGGTTTTCTCAAATTATTCATAATTTATGAATTATGGTTTTAAAATCAAAAGGGGATAATTGCTGGAAACTGTATTTTCAAATTAATTTGAAATTCCTTTTGGAAACTTGAAAAACTTTATATACCAACTTTGTAGCTCTTGTCAAGATCTACAAACTATATTTTTAGAGTATCTCCAAATTCCTTATAGATTTTGAATTAGAGAAAAGGGGATAAAACTAGGGTTGGAAATAAAGGGTTTTTGAAATAGAATTTAAACTCAATTTGGTTTCTAACTTAATTGGTTGGTTATTAGTGAACACAAACATCATCCAAGGACATTTTTAGGTCATTGACCCAATGACACCTTTGGTTGACCAAGTTGACTTTTGAAAAACCTTTTATAGCATTTCCAATTTGACTTTAAATTTGAATTGCCAGGCTTAGGAATAAACTTTAGAATCCAAATTAAATTTCAAATATGAAAATCATTTTTAGGGTTGAACTTAGCCTTATACACTATGCTTGACACTAGTGTAAACACAGTTTACACCTCAAGTACATAGAGTATAAACTAAGCATTTGCGATGACATTCAAAAATAGGGTTTTATTATTTCATGTGACCAAACATTACAGAAGCTCAATCAACCTATGAAATGTAAACTTGTTTTAGTGGATGCACATTGAGGCTGACTTAAACATGAATGCTTTGCAATGCATATGATGACATGGCATGTTTTAGTTAATATAACACCAGAGGTGTTACAGCCTTTCCCCCTTAAGGAAATCTCGTCCCGAGATTTAAAGCCTCGAGTGAAGTAATGGAAAAGGAAATGTGTCAGGAAAACACATTTCTTCTAAGTTTATAAAGGAAAGGAATTGTACCACTCATAGAGAAGTTACAGCTCGTAGAAAGAATTATTACTTTAGATAGAAGCATAAAACTCCAGAAAATTCTCCAACAGGTAATCCTCTGATTCCCAAGTGGCTTCTTCTTCTGAATGTTGATCCCATTGTATTTTGTACCACTTGATTGTTCTGCTTCTAGTAACGCGATCCTTCTGATCCAAAACTCGAATTGGGGACTCAGAGTAAGTCAAATCAGGTTCAAGTTCAATACCCTCAACATCAATGACTTTATCTGGCACACGTAGGCACTTTTTGAATTGGGACACATGGAACACATTGTGCACAGCCGACAATTGTTTAGGTAATTGCGGACGATATGCTGACTGTCCACATCTTTCTATAATTGGAAATGGTCCAATGTAACGAGGTGCTAACTTACCCTTGACTCCAAATCGGGTAACTCCTTTCATGGGTGACACTTTTAGGTATACGTGATCTCCATTATTGAAATACAATAGTCGACGCCTTTGATCTGCATAACTCTTCTGACGGGATTGTGCTATTTTGATATTTTGTTGTATCTGTTTAACTTTTGCTTCAGTTTCTTTTACCAAATCAACTCCGAAGAATCTTCTTTCTCCGGGCTCAGACCAACTTAATGGAGTTCTACACCTGCGACCATACAATGCTTCAAATGGTGCCATTTTGATGCTTTCTTGATAACTATTATTATAAGAGAATTCTGCTAAGGGTAAGCATTCATCCCATTTCTCTGAAAAATTTAGAACACATGCCCTCAACATATCTTCAAGTATTTGATTTACTCTTTCAGTCTGACCTCCTGTCTGGGGATGGTAAGCTGTACTGTGCAAAAGATCAGTACCTAAAGACTTGTGTAGTTGTTTCCAAAACTGGGAGACAAACTGCGTGCCTCTATCTGAAATAATTGTCTTGGGTATCCCATGAAGACTTATGATGCGCTCAAAATACAGTCTGGCATATTGTGAAGCTGTAGTTGTAGTTTGAACTGGAAGAAAATGTGCGGACTTTGTGAGTCGATCCACTATAACCCAAATTGAATCAAAACCCTTTGTTGTCCTGGGTAGACCCACGATAAAGTCCATACTGATATCTTCCCATTTCCAAGCTAGAATAGGTAATGGCTGAAGTTCTCCTGCTGACTTCAAATGAATAGCTTTGACTCTCTGACAAGTATCACACTGAGCCACATACTTAGCAATTTCTATTTTCATCTTGGTCCACCAAAATCTCTGTTTCAGATCATGATACATCTTATTACTGCCTGGATGAATAGAAAACTTTGACAAATGTGCTTCATCAAAGATCTTTTGTTTTAACTTAGAATCTTTTGGTATGACCAGACGATTCTTATACCATAGGACATCCGCTTCATCAATTGTGAAACAAGAATTCTTTTCATTTCTAACTTTCTTTTTAATATGCTTAATTCCCTTATCACTTCTCTGAGCAGCTATAATTTGATCTCTGATATTTGTCTCAACAGCAATGTTAGACAAACTTCCTTGTTGCACCATCTCTATACCCAATTTTTCTATGTCATGACATATAGAGATATCCAAAGGCTTCACTGTTAAACAATGACAATGACCTTTCTGACTAAGTGTATCAGCTACTACATTAGCTTTACCAGGATGATAATAGATTTTCAAATCATAATCATTGATTAACTCTAACCATCTTCTTTGCCTCATATTCAAATCATCTTGAGTGAATATGTATTTTAAACTCTTATGATCACTGTAAATATTACATCTATTACCCCACAAATAATGTCGCCATATTTTTAAGGCATGCACAACAGCTGCCAATTCCAAATCATGTGTGGGATAATGCTCCTCATGTTTCTTCAGCTGTCTAGAAGCATATGCAATGACTCTCCCTTCTTGCATCAACACACATCCGATACCTATACCCGAAGCATCACAATAGACATCGAACGGCTTCTCAATATTTGGTTGTGCTAGCACAGGTGCAGTAGTCATTAGTTTCTTCAATTTTTGAAATGCCTCTTCACATGCAGGTGACCAAATAAACTTGACATCATTCTTTAACAATTCAGTTATTGGCTTGGATATCTTCGAGAAATCTGGTATGAAACGATGGTAATAACCCGCCATTCCCAGAAAGCTTCGAACTTGGTGCACAGTCTTTGGTGGTTTCCAATCCAGTATATCCTTTACTTTACTAGGGTCAACAGCAACACCTTTGTTTGATAATACATGTCCAAGAAATTTCACTTCTCTCAGCCAAAACTCACACTTACTAAACTTGGCATACAGTTGATGTTCTCGCAAATGTTGCAAGACAATTCTGAGGTGTTTAGCATGTTCTTCTTCATTCTTAGAATATATCAATATGTCATCAATAAATACAACCACAAACTTATCCAGTTCTGGCATGAACACTGAGTTCATCAAATACATGAAATAGGCCGGTGCATTGGTAAGTCCAAAAGACATAACCAAATATTCATATAGACCGTACCGAGTGGTAAAAGCGGTCTTTGGAACATCTTCTGGGCGAATTTTGATTTGATGATACCCAGATCGAAGATCAATCTTAGAAAACACCTTTGCTTCTGCCAATTGATCAAAAAGCAGATCAATGCGGGGTAGAGGATACTTGTTCTTGATGGTTACCTCATTCAGGGGTCGATAATCCACACATAACCTCAAGCTTTGATCTTTCTTTTTCACAAATAGGGTAGGACATCCCCAAGGTGATGAGCTAGGTTGAATAAAACCTTTATCTCATAGCTCTTGCAATTGAATCTTGAGTTCTGCTAACTCAGGTGGTGCCATCCGATAAGCTCTTCTGGATATAGGAGTAGTACCAGGTTTCAAATCAATTCTAAACTCCACATTTCTGTCAGGAGGTAAACCCGATAACTCATCGGGAAATACATCAGGAAACTCACAAACCACTGGTATATCCTCAATTTCTTTTACAGAGGTTGCACATACCTTTTGAACATTCCTCTTAAGTGTCGGAAGTTGGATAAGAAGTGAAGTTTTACAATTGGGTATGTTTAATCTCACAGTTCTATTCAGGATATCTATCACAGCGCCATGCCGTTTCATCCAATTCATACCTAGGATCACATCTATATCCTGATCCTTTAATATTATCATATCAGTGGGAAAAATATACCCACCCAAACTTACTGGCACATCATGTACCATTTCTTTAGTACACATACGCCCTCCAGGCGATTGTATAAAGAATTGTTCTTTTGTCTCCACTATTGGAATTTCATGTGTCTTAACAAAGGTACCATTGATGAATGTATGTGATGCACCAGAATCAAATAGCATAATTGCAGGATGATCAGCAACAGGAAATGTACCCATCATGACAGGCTCTCCTTCTGGGATTTCCCCAACTTGAGTGTAGAAGACTCTGCCAGACTTCTTTTCATTCTTACTATTTGATACCTTCTGATTTCCTGTTTTAGGCTGACTCTATGGTTGTTGTTGTGGTGCAAAAGTTCTAGGAACATAAGAGTTATACTACCTCAGATGCGGGCAGTTTCGTGCAAAATGACCAGGTTTGCCACAGTTATAACAGGGAAAGATAGGTGGCTGGGAATTAAAGTTACGAACACCAGGGGCATTCGGCTGTCATGGATATGAAAGATTAGCAACAGGACGAGCGAATGCCTGTTGCGGTGCCTGGTATTGTGGTGGACGATAAGGTGGACGAAAATGATTCTGAGGGTGATAGATTATTTTCTGGCGCTATGGATTGCCACCAGAAAATCCAGAGAGTACACCCTTCTTCTTTTTGGTTTCCAAATGTTGACGGTTCTTATCTTCATAAGAGATAGCGATATTCACCGCCTCATGAAAAGTAGCATTAGGATTTCCCGTCATCATCCTCTGAATTTTACTATTCAGACCTCTCAGAAAACATTCTTTCTTTTTACGGTCAGTACTAACATAGTCTGACGCGTATTAAGACAAGTGATTAAATTTGCCAAAATATTGCATGACCGACATATCACCTTGCCTCAAGGAAAGAAATTCTTCGACCTTTATAGTCATTATTCCTTCAGGAATAAAATGTGCTTGAAAAGCTTCTCGAAACTCAGTCCAAGTAATGCGATGGCCTTCGGGCTGAGCAGCAACGAAATTTACCCACCAAGCTCCTGCAGTACCTCTCAACTGCTGGGCTGCAAACATGGGCTTTTGATGTTCTGTGCATTCAATCAGTCCAAACTTCTGCTCCATAGTGCGGAGCCAATCATCAGCCTCCATCGGTTCATCTACTCTGCTAAAAACCAGAGGTCGAGTGTCTGTGAAATCCACATATGTGGTTTCATCCCTATGGTTCCGCCCATGATTTCCTTGTCGGGCATTCTGATTCTGGTTTTGAGCCATCATCGTGGTTGCAGTGACTAATGCTGCAACTGCATCAGCCAGAGTGGGTGGAACTGGTGGAGGATTAGGGATATCACCACCATCCTGAGATGGACCAGCGGCATCACGGGAACGGGTGTGAGCAGGCATCTGTTGAAACACAACTTCACTTTATTCACACAACCTTATGGGATTTCATAAGGACATATTACAAAGGCATAGCATACTTATGTTACATTATTTTATTACATCAGTCTGCACTCCAGCAAGACTTCCCACACCTACTAGGCTTTAGAAAGCAAAGAAAAGATATATTACACATCTTACTTTCCAAAATTCCTTATTCCTCCTCCTCAGGATCCTCTTCCTCTTCAGGCTCTTCCTCTACTATCTCCGGATCTTCTTCTTCCATAATATCTTCTTCTTCACTTTTATTCTCTATATCCATTTGATTTTCCTCTTCTTCATCAATAACGTCCTCATCGACGGATTCTAGTTCTTCAGGATCTTCCTCTTCCTCGTCCTGACCTATTACAAGACCAAGGTCATCTTGGGCTGCCTATCTTTGATAGTCAGGATCCAATAAGTTATTCAACCTCACACATTCATCGTCAGCCTCCTCCGCATATTCCTCCAAATCTTCCACATAGTCTTTGAGTTCTTGGACACGAACATTTGCTGCATCTTCTCTTGCCCAAGCATCATTTCTTTGGTGCTTCATATACTTCCGGGATCGCCTCAATGAAGTGATTTCGGCGGCCTCTAACATCCTGTCGGTTTCAGCCCTTTCTAACTCGGATCTAAGCCTTGCTATCTCAACCTGTGGATCTTGATGCGGATTGCTACTGCTTTCTCTGATCTCGTATTTAGAAGCTAACTGATGTTGAGGTACTCCTTTTGGTGCAGTGCTCTTGCGAGGTGTTTGCTTGGTAATAGCCATCCTGAAGCAAGATAGGATAGATAAGAAGAACTCTAATGGTTAGCATGAAAAGGATTGATACTACTTAACCCAAACCACTTTAAAGGGGAAAGTAATTAAATAGATTTAATTAAACATGATGCATGAACGAACTTACGGTCTAAACGTAAAAGATTTGTAATGTAATACTTACATATATAACATAGGGCAATATAATATGTTATTTCTCCACCACACTTTATAAAATCAGAATAAGAATCGATAGAAAGAATCATAGATAAAGAATAAGCAATTTGGACCCAAAATAGTCAAGTTAAAATTATTTGACTCAAAACTTTTGAAGTTTTCGCAAAAGAATACTACAACAACTCTTTTCAACAATGAACCTGGCTCCGATACCAGCTGTGGCAGAACCTCCTAAATCATATGGCCCACACGCATGATTATTGTCTAAACAGAGTCCAAATAACCATGACTGTGTCCCATACGATTTAAAAAGTCTGTCGGGTAAATCCCGAATCATCCACGATTCTCCGAGCAGGATCAATCATTGTAGAGAGACATTTCAGTATTACAATAGTTTGATATAAATAAAATACCACGGAGTAAAACAGCAGAAGACTTACAATAACATAAGTTTACAAACTTCTGAGTTTCAAATATTTACAACCACAAGTTTGAATTATACAAACCATAATAGTACTGGAGTAGCAGTAGATTACAATATTAAACAAAAGCTCTGCCCACGAGCTAAACGACTTACTCGTCGTCGCTTTCCTCGATGACTGTCATGCAGCAGGATGCAAAACACTCCTGCCCATGAGGCTCACCTGCAACAAGGGTTTAACAAACCCTGAGTACAACAGTACTCAACAAGACTGACCCGACGGAAAAGAAGGGTAGAGACTTAAGAGATGCAGGCTAGAGGGACAAGGTACGGTCTGTAGTAGATAAGAAATTTTGCAGAAAAGCTTTACAAAAGGGAAGGTTGCTTGGACTACTTCCAATTACCACCCAACTTCATTATTGAACCTTAATTTTTTTGTTCAAGTTGTTACTAAGATGATGAACAACGATCAATTCTTCTTCTTCGAGAAGCAACGGCGATTCGAATCCATCTTTATACCTAGCTGGGACCTAGGTGACTGAGCATACCGAAGACTTTAACTCCGAAGCACCCCAGGTGCACCGATATACCGGGATAA
>JALGXP010000230.1:0-51841 GCA_023333625.1 Bothriochloa decipiens | reverse complement strand
AACATCATTATTTATAGATCTAATATACATACTACTCACAGATCTACCCAGAGTCAACTAAAAACTAAACAACTCTAGTGCACATTATATTTTACTAATGCATAGCAATAGACTTGTAATGTATGAGAAACTTACCTAAAAGCCGAGGTCTCAAACTGGCAGGGCTTCGCCGTTACTTCCTTCCCCTCCCTCCTCTCTTCTTTCTTTTTTTCTGAAAATTTTAGTGAATATAATGAAAATCTGAAGAGAGGGCTGCCTATTTATAGAGTTGCCCCAAAAAACATCCACTGTGTGGGCGTTTTTTGGGGGCGAGGGGGCCGCCTGCAAATGTGCGCGGCCGGCCTCGCCTGTTTTGCATGTGGCCCCCTGGAGCGCAAAAAACGCCCACGCAGTGGACGTTTTTTGACTGCTCCAAGGCCCGCCCGCAAAACAGCGCGCGCTTTTGCTGGCGGCCCCCTCGTCACGTTTTTTGGGCGCCAGGGGCCGCCCGCAAAATCCGGCACCGGCCGCGGCCGGCTCTGTGCCACGTCACATATAACGCCCATACAGTGGACGTTTTTTAAAAAACGCCCACTGTAGACGACTAGTTCTGTCATATTTCGAAACAAAAATTTAAATTTGTAAATTTCTTATTAAAAAAATTAAAAATAAAAAAAATTCGCGACGAATATGGGAACGAGACTACGAGGCCGGCGGGCTCGGCGGCGGCGGCTAGAGAAACCCTAGGGTGTTGCGTTTTTTTTTTTTTTTTTTTGAGTTGGGGGTTTTGTGTGCGTGCCACAGCCCGGGAACCTGGGCCTGGCCCATACGAGCAGAAACACTTTCGTGGGCTTTCTGCTTTGGGGATTTTTACTTTTTCCTAAAACAACTTATTTGACCTCCCACCTGCTTAGCGTGTTTCAGGCAGAACTGGTGGCGTGCCTTCAAGGGGTACAAGCGTCAATCAATTTGGGCATCGGTCATCTCATTTTGGAGATTGATTCAACTTTAGCGTTGCAAGCTATTTCTACTAAAGCGCACTTGGATTCGACGGTTGGAAGCGTTGCTGAGGAAATCAGACCTTCAGTGGATTTAAATTGCATTAGCTTTAAGTGTGTTTTCAGATGTAGGGATTGTAACAAAGCTGCACATTCGTTAGCAGCTTTGGGGTCTTGCTTGCTGTGCTTTGAGGAGGAGCAATTCTCTAGCTGAGCCCCTGTAAGCGTTGATGTAATTGTTGCTAATGATTCATTAGCCATTGAGTAATGAAGTTCGCCCAGTTTTTCAAAAAAAAATCGACGCATCTCAATTTTCTCTCCTCAATAAACCATACTAAATAATTTGAATCTTAAATAAAGTCATCTTAAGTCATGCTCTTTTTGTAGGCGTAAGTATGTAAGATTTTGACTTCACGATTTTAACCTTTATTTGTTTAATACTAGTTAACATGCACGTGAGAAGAAGATATATATTGTTTTTATTTTTCATTTTCTAGGTTGATTGTCATTATCTTCTTATCCTATTATTTTGTAAGTTTTTTTAAGGAAAAGTTTGAATACCTCCCTAGACTATTGGTCCTGAAACACATCATTCCACAACCTATAAAACTAATTTTTTAATACTTTAAACTATAAAAACAGTCTAATTTAGCCCCTAGAATGGTTTGGGCCAGTGGTTTTGCTAATGTGGCTATACAGCGTGGCAACCTCGGCCACCATGGCGTCTGGCCCCACCTGGCAGCATCCCTTCGGTGAAACACGCGCCTGCTCTGAACGAGAGGCAGCGGGCCAGCGGCTTATTGGACCGGCCATTGATGGCTCCGTCGTCGCGATGGGCATCTCAGTCACCCTCCGACAGTTGCGTCCGCGCTCGCTGGCGAGGGCGAGGACGAGGACGGGGCGCGATGAGCTCCAGCTCGATTGCCTCCTGCGTGGCGCCGACGTCCAGGACCAGCATCCGGTTCCTGTCCATCGGCACTTCCAGGGACGCGACCCGGTCGCCCACGGCACCCAGCAGGCGTCGGCGTCCGTGGCACTTCGGCCGGCGCGTCCTTCCACGTGCTGCTTGCACGGAGCGTTCCTCGGCGACCGCGACGTGGGCGAGGTCGTCGTCCCGCTGTCCTGAGTACTGACCGGCGCCGGAGAAGCTGGTACTCTTCGAGCCTAGTGCCGCAGACGCCGGCGAGGCGGGCGAGGACGCCTAGCAGCGGTATCGGCACAACCAGCGCTGGAACAACCTCTAGTTCGTGACCAGCGCGTCGCTCCTACTGACTGTGTAGGCGGACTACGCCTCGACGTTGCCCGGCTCCTGCGGCGTCGTGCGGTGGTCCGCGAGTGCCGCGCGGCCCTTCGAGATCCGGTGCCCCGCGGCAGGCCGGCAATCCCAACGTCCTACAGGGCGCCGTCGTCGGCGAGCCCGACGAGTACGACGACTTCACCGACGAGCAGAACAACTACGAGCACACGGAGGCTGACGCTCGAATTCGTCCTACTCGTAGCATTACAATCCAATTCCTTGCACCCACAGGTGAACATGGAAGCTACCTAGCCCCCCCAGTAGGTTCCAGTCGTCGGCCAATTTTGGATTTACGCGAACGCCGTTCTTATCGCCGCCGAAACAGAGCACTTGCTCGGGGTGCAGAACTCATGGCGCGTCGACTACCATTCCACTCTGCACACTTTGCAGGCCGCGCGCGTGCTCGGGGCTGCTCACTTCGTGCTCCTCTCCGCCATCTGAATCCATCATCACGGACGACTGTGCGCAGGTTCTTCCAGGTTCCAGGAGGCGGAGGTTGTCAACGCGGACATGGTGGGCATATTCACATACGTGGTCTGCTTCATCACCTGTCCACGTACGTGCTCTAGGGAGAGAGATGGGGCACAGGAAGTAGCATGGTCACCGCGCTCTCTTCTTCGCCGGAGCTGCTGTCAGGTGCAGTGCCGCCCGCCATCTCCGAAGTCTCAGGCCGCCGCCACGGAACCTCGCTGCTACATCGTGACGGCCGACGCTTGTCTTTCCCGCCACGAGTGCCATGGCGCCGCCGCCGTTCCAGCAACCGCGACCTGCCGCTCCATCACGTGTCGTGCCGAGCTTCCGCAGCGTCACCTCACCCGTGTCGCCGCATTGGAGCCTAGAGTCCGACCTCGCTGCCGCCAGCTCGTACGCCACTGCCGCCGCAATTTGGGTGATCCTGTCGGCTCCGGCTAGCCCGGACGTCCACACGCACCTGGCCATGCCCTCGCCATTCGGATTCAGGCCGCCCCACAGCCCACTCGCCGACCGCCGCAGTCGCCACCATGAATGCTGCGAACAGGCAGGCGATGGAGATGGAAGTGGAAGTGGGGATGACAGCTGGGCCCAGCAGCCACCTTGTCACCAATTGCCAACTTGGAGTGCCACGTAGCGCCATGTAGGCAAAACCAGGTACCCAATACCACCCAGGGGTAAAATGACCAGTTTTGCAAAGTTTAATGTGCTAGATACACGGTTTTATAGTTTGGGGTGTAAAGTAGTCCACAATGATACGTCAGGGGGTTATCTAGACTTTTTTCCTTTTCTTTAATCCAACATTTCGGTGCGTGTTATGAGAACTGTTCATACACAATGGATGAATACTAATGACCTTTTTCAACTACACAATAGGATGAAGGTGTGATAAGTTCATATCTTCTTTGTTCTTTTAATAAAGAAACACAAATTATAGTTTGATTTAGAGGAGTGTCGCCTGTTGCTCTTTTCATGGACTCATTGCCTGCTCCTCAGAACGACATGGACTGGATCATGCATTGCCGCCTTGCAGACTTTCGGTTTCCCTGCCACAGCCAAGTGTTGCAACTGCTAATCCTATGTTGGTCTAGTTTTATTTGGTCCAATAGGTAGAGTTAAGAGAAGCAGCAATCTCATCTTTGTACCTAGAATGCATTACATTACGAGCTAAGCATCATGCATCGCATCCGGTTTCTGAGCTAAAAAGAAAATTGGAAAATAAGCAAAAGAAGTATAAGCATAGGTAGGAAATACAGACAAAGCATCTTCTACCAAACTCCACTAGCTCGTGCAGCTACTATATATACAGCTTCGGTCTCCGAACTCTCAATTATCATAATCAGACCAGTAATGTTCCACTAAAAAAATTCACAAACAGTTATTGGAACAATGTGCACGAAACTGTGACGTGAAGTAACTGACAGCAAAGCAGTAACCTTAACATGCTCATGTACAATTCTCTATTATAAATCAGTTTCCACAAAATCTAGTTTGACAATCTGATATCCATAACATCATGTTAATTATTTACTACTTGCGGGCTTCTCTAGAACACATATAAGTTGGATCAGCTTACATGTACAGACTACCACCTCTGTTTCAATGGCAATTTCCAGTCCAAGTACTTCTCAAATAAAGGGCAAGACATGTAATAGTTTAGACTTCTTAACATCAACAATATCTACAAGAATAATTTTAATTTAATCTTAATAAGAGAGAATAACCATGAATTGTTAGATGGGGAAAAAGGTTGCACCAAATACTCACCATCTTGACAGTGATATTCAGTTTCTCCTAATGGAATTCAACTGGAATTGGCTTGTTCGAGTAGAATATGTTACTGATAAACCTGCACGCTTGCACAGCAGAGCATCTGTAGAAAAATGCATATTACAGTTATTTCTTAAGCAACGATGTCATTTTATCAGCTCTAATTTCGGTCATAATGGAATCTGAAATAGTTCAATCACCCCAAGCAGTACCGATTCCTAATCCTTCACCTTTGTTTTGCTGCTAGTCGATTCGGTGCTTGTAGGAGCGTTTGATAATTAAATTTAGGAATACGTCAGAAAACTGGATGGTAGATTACTTGGAATGAAGCTATGTAGCTTAACTCCGGATCTACACATAGCATAGAAAATTAGAACTCCAATTAATTAATGAATCGCAATATCAAGTGCATAGCAAATCCTCTGCAGCCATGAGCAAGAAATCAGTAAACCAAGTAAATCGCAGCTGGCCGGCTGCTGAAACCCCACATCCTGATTCTTGATGCCACCACTCACGTACTGGATTGGGGCCGGTCGTAGAACTCCGACGATAGACAGCGCATCACGCAGTTCTCCTTCTCCGTCGTTGAGGACCTCCACACACCCGGCCACCGCAAAGCTTGCTGCGTCACGGCCGAGACATAAAAGAAACCACCGTTAAGAACTCAGAGACACCGTGTTACATGTGTTCCACTGGATACGTACTTCTCGACACTGGTGAAGCAGGCCGGATCTGTGTCCTCGGCACGTCTTCGATTGGCCTCAGGGCCCAGCCCCCGGTACCTGCATCATTTTTCGTTACGGTTGACTAGAAAAGAGGGGCACACTGCGCGCACTTCAGTCCTTCACCTTCCTACTCACCTCCACTGTGCTGGAACCGAAGCACAAACGCTATTCGGTGCACACGCGTCCGAACGGCTATGGGCGCACGCTTTCTCTTTTCAGGCTGTTATCCTTCCTTCCGTCTACCACTTTCTATTTTAGGAAATTCCAGTCGCTTGTTTCTCTTCTCGTCATCCCGTTCGCAATAGCCAAGCGCATCACGTTTTTTTTTTAAAAAAAAAACACATCAATGGGAGCCCGGAGCCCCGCCGCCGCCGGATCCCAGCACCCTTTGCCGCCCCTCCTCCGGTGACCGCCGGAGCGCTCCGCGTACTCGACGCGGCCTGTCCATCCTGTCAGCTACAGATTTGCGTCCGCATCGAATTGGCTAGGTTTTGGAGTTTGAGCACCAAATCCCGCCGCTGTTGCTCGTGGAGGAGGAATCCCGCGGCCGCTGCTCGCCGTGCGGGCTCAATCTGGGCGGATCCATCGCCGTGCGACCTCGATCTGGTGCGGATTCGTCGACGTGACCTTGGAGAGTCTGCCGCCCGTCGAGATCTGGCTGTTGCAGTCAGGACCGGGAGAAGGACCCAAACCCTAGGCGACACAACTGTCGACCGTGCCGCTGCTAGGGCGTCGATTTCGTCACCGGCGACGGCCTCCAATAGCTCCAGCTCCTCCAGGTTCTCGTTGTCGCCTCCCCTTCTCACTTTTCACCCCTCTGCTCCCGCTGGTCCTATATGCGAGCTGTACTTCATCCATTTGTGGCCATCGTGGTGCCGCAAGAGGAGGAAGGTGACAGATGTCACTGGCTGGGTGTTGTGCGGTTTGAGGCTGACTCGCTAGCTGCTTTTTGCTGCCAGTTCCTTGTTTGATGATTACTATTCCAGCGTATTTTGCTACGGGACTGTGCCACTGCTAGCTACTAATAGCAATCGAAAATTTAGGGAACAGAATAGCCAAAAGAGAATTATGATTTTCTGTTAGCGTTACAAGTTGGAATACTTGATGTATTACCTCGAGACTAACTCTGATGCTTTGTGATGTCATAAGTACTTATAGCAGAACCAAACAAGGCTGCATATTGCTTGTATCTGAATAGGTGTCTAAACATTTCACTTGTGTGCTTTGTTTTTTGTTATGTTGCAAGCACTATTTATCTACGTGGCTTTAGTGAAACAACCACTGTTTAACATTTTATTCCATGTGGGTTATCCTGATGGAATTGATGAGAAAAAAAAAAGCTTGTGCCATTATTTATGTTTCTAGTTGATTTGTGTCTCATGCATATTCGTCAGCTGAATAAGTACTAGGATATGACAGATGGTACCAAATTTATCATATCTATATTTAATTTGTTTATTTTAGCATTGACAACAGTAACTTAATAAGACAAATCTATCCAGAAATTTACTTGCCAATTTTGACCTTGATCGCTGTATGATGAAAAACTATTTTTGATATGAAAATCTCTTTTGTTGTCTCTTGAAACTATCTGAACTGCTTGTATTTCCCTTATTTGTAATAAAAAAGGAAAATCTCTATCATATTTTTTCAGGTATTTCAGAGGTTGAAAACATTCTTCAGCGTATGGTTTGATTGATCACATTTTAGAGGTTGAAAATGTTCCTCAATGGCAGCAATAAAGATGCACTAAATAATTGTGAGTTTGTCCTTACGCATTGTTTCCTACTAAGCTTTCCCTTTCTAGAAATTTGATATTTTATTTGAGCAATGGAAACTTGATCCTATCATGTTGTGGATGGATGTGTGTTGGTGCTTGGAGGATGGCCATGGGTACCATCCTTAATTCATGGTTTGTGATTAATTAGGAGTTCCTTGATTACCAATTCAGGAATTGGTATTTGTTTGTGGCTTTTTGCAAAATGTGTTGTCTATATGATTTCCTGTGATATTGATGTTGTAGTTTTCTATGACAAGGAAAATACAGTCATATATGATTTTTATTAGCTTTAATTGTTTTCTATAAAATATAAGGATTCATTTCATGTTTTTTTCATAGGTCCCTACAGTATCAGATAGGCTCTTCCTATCCATAGTTTCAGTCTGCAATGGAAAAACAATTGCAAAGTCTAGTAAAGTAGCTTCTCGGAGTGGAATATGCTAGTGGCCTGACACCATCTTGGAACCTATATGGTTTTCCAAGGACGAAGTCTCCAAAGAATTTGGAGAATGCCAGTACGAGATTATTTTCTCCTTGGTATGTAATGTAATGCATATTTTCCCACCTTACCTATTCTTTGAATGTCTAGTGCTTCAATCTTGATGCTTATTACCTTCACCTATCTATTGTGTCCTATTCTTGTTGCTAGGCTATGCCTTATTGTGTCAGTAACAACTGCTCTCATGTAATGTTGCAGGGATCAAGAAAATCTAGCATTCTTTGGGTGATTTTTCTAAATCTGTCTAATCTTATGAATATAGTCGATCCAACTGCAATCTCTTTGCCACTGAAGAGATGCAACTCTGCAACAGTTTTACTGCTGCATTTTGGTTATCACACCTCGTTTCCAAGGGCCATTTGGGCATTGCTTACATGATTTGGTAAAAAAAATATGCTGGTATTGTATTTCGACCATAGCTGCCAACTGTTACATAGGTGCCTATGTCACACTTTTACTTTAGAGAGCAATCCTGATGGTGTTTCTATAAATTCTTAGCGTAAAGTTTTAAACTTGACAATATAAAATTTATAATGTGATATAGTTCAAAGTTTTCAACTTAGCCATGCAACCTACTGATTTTTTATTTTGATTACGGATACATTATGTTTGAGATGGGTATGGGTTACTTGGAATTGAGCATTTAAGTTAACATTACAAAGTTTGTAATGTGGTAATTCAAAGTTTTATAAATTTTCAATGTGACATTGTACAAAGTTTTCTAGTGTCATATTTTAAAGATTATAACTTTCTTAGTGTTAAGTTTTAAAGCTACCAGTACAAAGCAAGCTTATATTATCATTGTTCATTTTTTTACTATCTCTAAGTGTAAAGTTTTTTGTCTAGCATTACAATGTTTGTAATGTGATATTTCAAAGCTCTAAACCTAGCAATATAAAGTTTATTATATAATAATTAGAAGTTTTCTAATTTTGAGTGTGAAGTTTTGAATCTAACAGTATAAACTTTACGATGTGCTAGGATCAAAGTATTTAAGTTAGCACTACAAAGTTTGTAATGTGGTAATTCAAAGTTTTATAAATTCCAAGTGTGAAGTCTTAAAATAGAAAGTTATGAATATGCTAGTATAAAGTTCATGTGTTCAAAGTGTAAAGTTTAAAATTACAAGATTTAAAGTTTGAATATAAAGTTTTAAATGTGCTTAGTATAAGTTTCTAAATTGATAATGTAAAGTTTTAAATTATTATGTTTTAAATCTTGGTATGCTAGTATAGAGTTCCTAAATTTTAAAAATAAAATTTGAAATTACTAAATTTTAAATCTTAAAATAGAAAATTTTAAATTTGCTAGTATAAAGTTTATAAAATTAGTGTAAAGTTTGAAACTACAAAGTTTTAAAGTTCGAAATACATAGTTTTGGATGTGCTAGTAAACAATTTTAAATGTGCAAGTGTAAAGTTTCAAAATTTTAGAATAAAATTTCAATTGTAAAAATTTATTTAAATCATAAAGTGCAAAAGTTTAAATGTGTTAGTAGGAAGTTGCTAATATTCTTTATTTTTTATTCTCGTGCCTTAATTATTAATGCATTTTTCTTTTATTGGTTGTAGGTCAAATTGAATTATTAGGATGATACAATAGTTGATTGAAAAGAAATGATCAAAAAATTATAGCAAATTTTATGATGCTGAACTTGCAGCCTGTTCACAATTGGTGTTATTTTATAAAATTAAAAATGATCTGACTTTAGGTTGTTGAGTTGTATTGGTTTAATAAAGAGCGTTGAAAGTTTTTTAATTATTTTGGGTCCGAAGTACAGTAGTTTGGTGCTGAAAATACAAATTTTAAGTGTTCTAGTTCAAAGTTTGTTCATTTGATGGGAGAGAATTGTATTCCAACTAGTGATTACGTATTAAATGTTCTCTTAACTTTTGAACGTTGATTTACGTCGTTTTGTGCTTTAGCTTATTACTTCTACTTACATATGTAAGTGAAACCATCTTCTCGCCCATTTACTACCCACACACCCGCTATCCCGAAAGAGAAAAACAAAAAATTTAGAGAAAAAAATAGGACAGAAACTAGACAGGAGAAACTAAATGGACCAGAAACTAGACAGGAGAAGCTAAAACTAGACAGGAGAAACTAAATGGGCCAGAAACTAGACAGGAGAAGCTAAATGGGCCTGCTTTAGAAGGTGGACAGTAGAACTTGTAGACTCCAAAAGCTGGAGACGTGGACTTAATTAATGTAGCAGATGGAAGTTGTGGTGCGCCGCTAATGTTTCCAACGCGCGTGCGCCGCTATCAGTCCCAGCGCGCGTGCGCCGAGCAGCTGCGCCACGGTGTCCGTGTGTGTGCTCTGTTGGCAACTAGGGACTCATGCTTTAAAATGAATATGTCCCAGGGGTCTAATTGCGAAATTTAATGTGAAAACCGGGTTGGTTTTAGCAGGTGGACCTAGAGTGAATGGATTCGCAAGTTTGAGGGGTTAAATATCTGATTTTCTAGTTGATGGACCTATTTGACATAGCTACGCAAGTTCATGGGCTAACGGTGCATTTAACTCTTTAAGCATTGCCTTGCAAGTGGGGAACCTACAGTTGTCGGTTTCGCTTGATAATAGATTTATTAGACTTTTTCCTTGACGAAATACCGCCTCCGTCCATCAATTAATATAGCGCACTCTAAAAATATAGAACAACTTAAGGAAATATTCAAATAATGTATGTACCCATGAATTAATCCAATTGAAGAGTTTCTGCTCAAATTATGGTTTCCCTTAAGCATAGTCACTATATATAGAATAAAAATATATGTCAATACAAATTTTAGATGTCATAATGTATAGTCAAGTCTGCCACTCAGATGAAATAAAACGAGAGCACAACTGGAGCAGCCAAGCCCCGTCTCCTATGAAATGGATTTATGAAAAGATCGCCGTGTGTTCTCTGATAAATGGATTCAGATCTCAATCCATATAATTTAGAAATTGCAACAAGGGAAAGGGAACCTATATGATATATTCTCCATCCCCACAGTGGACTAGCGGACAAAGTTCCTCTCATGTAGGGAGTCACGTGTCAACGGATCAGGGTGATCGGCGAGTCATACCACAGTCGAAGTCTCATATAAAGGCAAGGTGACACAGTACTTTGTTGTTACCTACTTAGTTTTTGAGCTTTTGGATCATACGTGTGCAAAATGATAATATACTACATAGTACATACTACATAAATGAGGGGCACTTTGGTCATGGAAACCTAGAGCAGCGACCCTGTCGACCACCTCCAACCTGTGTCTTTTATCTTGGTATTGTATCATTTTCATAAACTTGTGCAAACTTTTCTAATGCTTTGTTTAGATAACTCGTATCCACCCAATACATATGTATTGGAGTAGATTGAGATGAAAAATAGTTTAATTTTCACCTTAATCCACCCAACACACGCGTCATCTAACTAATGCTTAAGAGTATCTCTAAGAAAGTCCATATTATGCATCCCTGCAATTTGGATCTATACAACTAAATCTACTTTTGGATTTGTGAGCTAGCACACTTGTATTTCATTGACGTGATGTGGGCACAAGATGCGTGCTAAGTGCAAACTGACGAGTGACATAGATGGGAGAAAACAAGTCTTTTTCCAGCACTGTCATTGTTTTTTAAGATTAAGGGGAAAAATAATTCCAACCTCCGCATTTACAATTGATGAGTATAATTGTTCAACACGAATGCCAGTACCTAGACCAAATTCCACTAAGTGAAAAGTTTTAGACAGAAACCAACCCAAACGACCAAACCATACTTAACAATAATAAACTCCACCTAAGAAGCTTAGTTTTCAATCCTTCTTTGGCGTCTCCATCCTTGCACTCCAAAAACTTGTAACACCAACACTTTGAAATGTGCAACCTTTCCTTAAAAGCCCTTCCCACTTCCTCTTTAGATAATAGGGACCAATGCCATGCCTCATCCAGTATGTCCCCTGAAAAATACTTGTAAGGAGTTAATGTTTTTTTTTCTTTTTAATACCAGATCATTTCTATTCAACCACACATAACCTGACACACGACTACCAACCACACTATGATTTGGTTTCTCAAACTTGGGGCGAAACTGGAAGCTCCTATCCAACATCAAATATATTTATGTAATAATAGTATCTTTAGGTAGTTCAAAGTTAGCGATGCACATTACATTCCACACTTACCTAGCCAAGTGACAATAAAAGAAGAGGTGTTTCATATATTCCTTTAATAAACCACAAAAGTTACACTTGGTATCCCCTTTCCAACCCTTCTTTAGTAAATTATCCTTTCTAACGATCACTTCCCCTTCTCTAAATACCCAAAAGAATTTGTCTTTGTTGTCATTTAAAGTAACACACAATACCAATGAAACCATGTCTAAACCAATCCTTTACCTTGTTCAGAGGGGATGAACTTAGTACTTTGGCTATAGTGACACCTTTTGTTCTCACTATTCTATACAGATCCAAGAACATCCCAAAATCTAGTTTGGTTGCCGCTATTGACTTTGAATCTCCAATTTGAAGCAAAAGATCCTTCACATCCATAAGATCTATACAAAAAAATGAGAGTCCCTCAGTTGCTTTAGTACTTGTGGTAAACATGTGTCCTTCACATACTTCTTTTTTCAAAACATCATGTCAAAGACCTTCCTCGTTCAAAACCTCAAACAACCACTTACCGAGTAAACAAGGGTTCTAAACTTCTAAACCCCTCATACATCTTTGCTTGCAAAGAGTACTCCATTTAGGAAGCCCATAATTCTATACAGATATGGCCTTTTAAACACTCCTTTAGGAATATAAAAAAGGACACATGAACATAGGTATGCTAGGTAACACTAGGTTTTTTTTTTGAGGAAAACCGTCGGAGCTTCATTCATTCATCATGAGTATGGTTACATTCATAATCTATGATTCCCCATAACCCCGGTGGTGGCATAAGCCACTCCACCATCTGGTTGGAACGGGATACTAATTTTGCACACTCATGAGCTAATCCATTACAAATTCTCTACTAGAAAAAACAAGAGAGAACTCATCTAAGTTACGGCTCAAGTCCTCCATTTGCTGAAGAAGAGGTAGCACTAAGTTAATCAATACCAATCTGCCATTGTATGACAGAATCTTTTATTTCAAACTACGGAGTTTTTTTTTTCTGAAAACGCTCTTCAACTGAACTCCAATGTTTATTTTACAGCTTGCAAAAATGCATTGCTAAGAAAAACAAATTTTGTGGATGCTAAAAAAAGCAAAACAATTTGTTTTTATGAAAACTAATTTTTTGAAGCTTTTGGGAAGTTGTATGTCACCGTCATCATGTCTCTATCCAATGGCTTCTACTCCAAACTGAGCAAAAACTGCTCGAAAGAGTACTGGATTTGTTCAAGATACCTAAACACCTCATACATCTTGGCATGCAAAGAATACTCCATTTAGCAAGCCTATATTTCTTCTTATGGCCGGTCTTAACATTCTCAAATGAACAAAATATAGCAATCCATCCTTTTAAGTACTTATTGTACGGTTTACACCCAAACAGTTGTACACAAAAACTAGTACGAATGATTCTCTTATATAACATAGAATGAGACAAAACTATTACACCCTCACAACTAAATTGGAATGCAACAAAAAACAAATACGTACACATCAATCCCTGGCAAGTGAACATAGAATGTGGTGATCCTCGTATCCATACATCCCTGCACTATTCTGTTGGTGCGGCTCTGATTTCTATGACAATCTTGCCAGTGGCGTGGCCGCTCATGCTCTTGGCCGCTCATGCTCTTGGCCCAGCCTTCGTGAGAACTGCTCAGCGGATGCCGGGAATCGATGATCGCCTTGAGCTTCCCCTGCTTCAGCATGCCCAGCAGCAGCTCCATGTCCTCCTTCTTGGCCGCCTCCAAGAGCGGCACTAGCCTCTTTTTGGAGAAGGTCGCCGTCTGGAGGACCGCGGTGATGAAGGTCCCGGGCCCGGGCGTGAGTTCGACGACCATGCCCTTGGCAGCGAGCACGGGCCTGAACACGGACCAGGGGAACCCCTTAGCGCAGTGCACCACCACGTCGTACTTCCTGCCGGAGGAGCTCCACAGCTTGGCGCCCTCGGGGGTCTTGTAGTCCAGCGCCTCGTCGGCACCGAGGCTCCGAACCAGGCCGAGGTTGCGCGCGCCGCAGGTGGCCGTGACGTTGTGGCCGCCCATCCTGGCCAGCTGCACGGCGAAGTGGCCCACGGCGCCGGAGGCCGCGGTGACCAGCACGTTTTTGCGAGTGGCAGAGGCATCGGCCGGGTCCAGGCTGACCCTGGCTTTCCTCAGCGCCAGGAGCGCGGTGACTGCGGCCATCGGCACGCAGACGCCGTCGATGGCCGACACCTCGGGCGGCCTTGCGACTGTACGAGACGCTGGCGCGACCGCGTACTCTGCGAGCCCTCCGCCGTTCTGCCATTGTCGCCGTCGGTTGTGCATTAGTACTTGGTAGTAGAGCTCAAGTAGCGACTCAAATACTTGGAAAAAACAGATCGGATGTTATAGGCAAACTGTTTTGCGAGTAGGATTTGAAAATCTTACCGGGAAGTTAATGGCAACAACCTTGTCCCCTGGTTTGAAGCCGCTCACTCCTGCGCCCAGCTCAGCAACTTCGCCCGCGAAATCGAAACCTGCTCGAGAAAGCAAACATGATGGGTGATTATTCGTTTGTGCAACTTTCTATTATTCCTCCTGTGCACTGGGTACGTCAAAAATAAAGTGGCCATCGATCGATCAAACAAGACGGGGAAGAAGAGGCCAGCAGCATGGCTGATCTGCATGTCATGTTACCAGAGATAAACGGGAACTTCTTGGGCATGAATGGCAGCGCGATGCCGTTCTGAAGACGACGTTGATGCTGGTGGCCTCCATCCTGATGAGCACCTCGCCTTTCTTCGGTGATGGGATCGGCACCTCCACATACTAAAAATTCAGCGGAACAATGTGCATCATCGATCAATGGAGACTGAGATCATGCGCGTCGATCGAAATAGTACTAGTACTAGTACTAGCTTACCTTGAGCGCTTGAGCTCCTCCGTCGTATCTATCATACTGCACGGCGCGCATCGTACCGGAAGGTGCAGCCATGGCCGTTCCAGAAACTGACAGCTGAGGTCTGAGGAGGAGGGAAATGAAGGATGTGGCACCGGACTTCCTAAAGACCGGGTTTGGGGCTGGTACAGGGCACATGGGGTTTCTGCTCTTTATAGCGGCGAAGGCGCCGAGCCGCAATGGTTGACCGGCGCGGCGGAAGGACGTGGTCGGATGTGCACCGCTTGGCAGTAATACCCCTCGTGCTGTCGTGCAGCGCCACAGTGACGTCGGAGAAGAGCGTGCTTCCACCCTAGTTCCTCCGGCTCCGGATTTGTGGCCACGGACGGCGCCTCGCGGCTGGCAAGCGTAGCGGCTGCTTCCTTGGGGCAGGAGGCAGAGACGAGTCAGCCTGCCGACGGGCGACGACGGTGTGCGGTCGCTCATACCCGCGATGGACTCGTCGCAGTGCGGTGTTTACCTGACCGTTGTGAGCTTGAAACTTCAACGACAACCACCGACGGAACGGACGTTTCGTCAACCAGATTATTGTTTTCTTGAGAAATGTCAACCAGATTACTTTTTTTTCAAGAAAAGTCAACCAGATTACTTGAGTTATAGCGAATCTTTTCTTCCCCTACATACACATTCATCGGCTGCTGATATGTCTGACCAATTGTTTCAAAAATAAAATGTCTGAACATCGTATGACTTCTTTTTTGAGAATTAAGAACATCGTATGATTGGGCGACGTGTCAGATTGTTTCTAGGCCCAATTCGTTGGTTCGCCGCCAACTCAGTCAGGATGCCGCGTTTCGAGTGGTATGGGCCGATATTATTTGTGTTGTTGGGTCGAATTCAACCCAAAGTGAAGCTTGTAACAGTAGTAGACATCTTTTTTTTTTTTCTAATAATCATATATTCCCTCCATCTCAATTTATAAAACATTTTGACTTTTCTAGATACAAAATGGATTTCACTATACACTTATATATACATGTTGATGCAAAATTCTATCTGCAAATACACCGGGCTAATACCCAAATTCGATATCCGAAGCGTGCCAGTCGATTTGACCTGTTAATCGACAAGGATGATAACTTGAGTAAAAACCGAATGAGACGACAGCGATACGCCCGGACGTCAAAGCTCAGAATGTATTCGATAACTTTTGAACAGATCAGACGAGACGACAGCGATACGTCCGGAAGTCAAAGCCTGAATCGTGCTCGGTAGACGCGGAACTTGCAAGGTCGCCGGAGATCAAGTTGATGCAGCCCGTCGAATCTTGAAAGAACTCGTTGAAAATAGAGAAAATACTTGAGAAGTCGTCAAAAAGTAAAGTGCTGGTAGAAGTAAATTGCGATAAAAAGTAGATTTGTTTATTGATGCTTGGATTATCATTACAATGCCCTTCGGCACATATTTATACTCTGCTATTCGAAGAATCCTAACCGAATACGAAAAGCTTAAATATAGAAAAATAAACTTATTCCTTATATGAACTCTATCTCTTCGGATAGGAACTGGACTCAGACTATACTACGAAAATCATAAGCTCACATGATGCCGATCCTCTGTCCGTTTCCGTCATGATGAAGTTATTTTTCCATCGGCATACTCTCTGGTATTGGCAACAATCTTCTAATCTCCGGCCTGTCTCATCGGCAATAGCTCTTCAGCTTCATCGGCAGCAATCCTCTAGCTCCCTGCCAGTCTCATCGGTAACAGCTCTTCAGCCTCATCGGCAACGACTCAGACCAATCCACCCTTCATCGGCAACCACACATCGGCAACATCAAAAGCAATGCTGAAGACAAAATAATAACCAATCCCTTGTCGATTAGCTCAGTTTCTGATTCTTACTAATACGTGCCGAAAAACGGTGTCAACACATGCCCCCCAATTTTGGAGTATAAAATACTTTATGCACCGAACTTCCCTCCAAGTCATGATTACCCACCGCCGAGCCGCCTGAACGTCCCCTCGAATATTGCGCGCATCACAGTAAAAACCCTGTATCAATGGGCCCATAAAACACTTCCTCCGCCGCGGTCCATCCTTCATTCTCGATCCAACCCTAGCATTTTCTCTCTCCGGCGGCGACATTAGTAAGCAGTCTTCCGGCGAACTCGACTGGCGACATTCTCAGCGGCAGTCTTCAATCTCCATTAGCATTCCTCGCTCTTCTCGGCTTCATCCGCAGCCATGGCTGTCAACTTCGACGTCCCCAAGGTTAATTTTCTTCTTCATTCATCTTTTGATATTTCTTCTCTCCTTTTTCGCATAGCCCATGACTCCTCCCTATCTTCCTCTTTGACCTTTAATCTAGGAACTTCGCAATAAGCTCATCATCCCTACGCACCGAGGCCAAATAATTTGCCTAGGCCCAATGGGGAATCCAGATCCGACCGATATCATCAACGCAGAAACCAACCGCATCCCCTTCAGAGCCCAAAATTTCAATTTAGAACTTTGGACCGATACTTTCTGATCCTGGCCAAAGATCACCAAAGGATGGAAAGACTGGTACTTGAGGGTTGCCAGGCCGATGGAGGTCTATTGGGAAGAACGTAGATTAGATCAATGCATTAGACTGTCCATTGCTGATATGGAGAGGAATGAATCAATGTTGATTGCTGCCTCTTACTTCTGGTCTGACACCATGAACGCCTTCATATTTAAACATGGACCAGTCTCTCCAACTTGCCGATGTGTTTATGCTCACTGGCCTGGACATATCAATTGCCGATGACAACACTCTGTTTCAAAGGAAGCCTGAATATCGACTGACTACCCGAAACATCGGTGGCTGGACTGGGTACATCAAGGAATATCAAAAATCTGGATCGGTCAGTCAGAGGGAGCATTCAGCTTTCCTGAATATGTGGCTAGAAAAGTTCATCTTCTGCGGCAGAACAGTTGGACCAACCAATATGCATCTATCTGCAGCAGAGATGTTAGCTAATGGCGTCAAACTTTCTCTTGGCCGATACCTCCTCGGTTCAGTCTATCATCTCCTCCACCCAGTTTCACAAAGGCTGTTACAAGATAAGTCCATCGGCAATCTGGGAGGTCCTTGGTGGTTCATCAACATGTGGCTGAATGCACGTATGCACAAGTACCTTCACTTTGATTTATTTGCCCAGCAGTTCCCTCAAGATCTCTCTGAAGATTACCAACTTGGAGAAGATGAATCGGCAACACGCCCCCCTTAATTTTGGAGAAGCGTTAGCAGTACTTTCAGGGGCAGAGGCAAGCAGAGCCCAAATTGGCAACTTCTTCCAAAGGCTCTACATCGGCATTCCTCCTGAGCTCCGGGCCTGGGTCCCTTATATTGATGAAGAAGCAAGGTTCCAACTGCTCTTAAACTTTGCTGATGATGCCTTGAATAAAGACTCTGAGATCCTTAATGCAATGATCACCCCTCGTGCCATCCTGGTCAATATGTTTGGAAGTGAGAAGAACAACAATACTACATATGAGTTCTACAATCCAACGGCAGTAGCAAGACAACTAGCTTTCAGGCAACTGCCCATCAAACTCTGCTATGCCGATGTGATTAAGCCGAGAGAAACTATCACTAGCAGCATGGATTGGTGCAAAATAGTCACTCTTCTTCCTGATGCCGATACCTCTAATATTGACCTGACCGATTGGGCACCGGCTTCCTTCATTACCGAATCTTTCAAATTATGGTGGCAAGAGTGGAAAGAGCAACTATTCTTCGCATCTCCTCACTTCTATTGGAATCTCATCGACCCTGATCATGCCATACCTGCCGATGCAGTAAGTTTGACCATCTGCACTTCTTCCAATTCTCTTTTTCAGTCTATCGGCACCTAACTCCTTCTCAACAGGTTGATGACCCGATCCCAACATTGAGCAAGAGCGGCAAAGTCATAAGGCTGCGGCCGATATCCCCAATATCCATAATCGGCCACAGAGCTCCCTCATTAGATGCTCTGTTGTGCCACGGTCGTTCCAAGAAGAGCTCCTCCAAATCAAATTTGACCAGAAGTATGGCTGCTCCATCGGACACGGCTGTACCCTCAGCACGGACATCCTAGGTAACTGTCTTATTTTCTTCTGTGTGTGCCGACTGCTGTGATATAGTGATCTCATATTTCAAGGTGCAAGTTCTACATTTGTTGAATCCTCATCGGCAACTCACCCTTCATCTCCACCTGCTGCACCTTCATCACCACACCTTCATCACCACACTTTGTCGTCCTTAATGATTCTCCAGAGGTACCTTTCAAATTAAACTCTGACCATCGTATCAGCATTTTTACTCATCTGCTTCTCTCACAGCATCAAGTAGTCGCATCGGCAACTGTCCCAAGTGCGCAGACATCTCATCCACCCATTGCCGATGCCCTCCAGCCATCTGGTGCCAACGTTTCTCAGCACAAGCGCAAGGTTTCATCGGATGAAGAATCCCAATCAAAGCGGGCGAGGCTCACACTAGCTCCAGTTGCATCATCGGCATCCTCACCCTGCCAGACATTGCCCGATGTTCCTGCACAGACTTCCCCATTGGCAACTGTTCTCCAATCGACAATTGTACCTGTATAAGAATCTTCATCAGCACTGGCGTTGCAGCAGCAACCAACCGAGGTACCAATGCAGGAAACGCCATCGAAAATCATACCTCAGGTTGCTTCTTCTAGCCAAAGGCGAGAAATTGCCTTAAAACAAGTAAGTTAACTCTCTTAGTCAATTTTCAACATTTATATCCTTTAGCTAACAATTTTTCCCTTCCAGGAGCAAGATTCCTCCGATAGCCTATTTTCTTTCTCAATTATTGGAGATATTCCTAACGATGAAGAGAACGAAGAAAGCTCTGCTCCAACCTTCGAAGCCTTATCATCCGAAGACATTGCTATCCCTGTTGCAACAGGAAACATCTCAGCTAATCCAGGACTCTGACTCCACTAGGGCAACTTTCAAGGCAATTCGAGGCCAGATCCCTGCCGATGTTGAAGAGACACTCTTTCAAGCCGCACACCTAGAGAGTCGGCAACTTCAGTATCAAAAAGCTGCTCAACGCATTGCCGAAAGAGCCACCCAGGCATGATTCCAGGAGGAGATGATGAAGTATAAACAATCTGCCGATGAGAAACACAAAGACATCGGCAAATTGGAAGCCTCCCGTATGGAGTTGGAAGAGAAGATTTCCCAATTATCGGCAAAAAAAGAAGCTTTATTAGTGGAGCTAAAAAAGGTTGAAGAAGCCCTGGATACAGTTACTCAAGAGAAAGCCCAAATGCCTGACGCTATCAAGATTCTTCAACAGGAAAGGGACAACCAAGCCCTCAAGACACTGGCTCTTAAGAAGAAAATCAAGCCAGTAGAAGGCAATGCCGATGAAGATGTAAGGACAATAGAGGAAGCCAACCAGATTCGCCTGCGTGCGATATTGGCTATTCATTCACTGCTGAACTTGAAAACTTCTTTTCCATCGGCAAAGTAGTGCATCGGCAACTTGTAAAACTTCATATTAACGTAGCGCCGATACGTTCTTATTGAACAAGTATTATATCTATTTCTTCATGCATCCATCCAAATACTAGGATAATACTTCTTTAGATATTTACCGTTCAACGCTCTTGGAAATATTTCTCCTTCAAGAGTTTCTAGGATATAAGCATTACCAGGAACGGACCGATTTACTCGATAAGGAGACCACTTGCTGAACTTTGCGCTCTTAGTCCCAATCGGTAAAATTAGTTTCCAGACTAGATCGTCATTAACAAATTCTTTCACCTTTACCTTCTTGTCATACCACCTAGCAACTCTTTTCTTATTCTCTTCAATGCTGAGTAAAGCCTTTAGCTGATGACCCGCCAAATCTTTCAACTCATCTTTCATGAGTGTATTGTAATCATCGGCCGACAGTTGATCTTGATGAAATATCCACCTCGAACCGGTCTTTATTTCTCAAGGCAAAACCGCGTCATGTCCATATACCAACTGATAAGGCGACACCTTAGTAGCACCATGACAAGCCATTCGATACGACCACAAGGCCTCGCTCAAAACCGTGTGCCACCTCCTGGGATTTTCCTTAATCTTGCGCTTAATGAGTTTAATAATCCCTTTATTAGATGCTTCGGCCTGACCATTAGCTTGAGCATAATAAGGAGAAGAATTTAAAACCTTAATTCCCATCTCATCGGCAAATTCATCAAACTCTCCTGAAGTGAACATGGTTCCTTGATCGGTCGTAACGGTCTGAGGAATACCGAACCGATACACAATATGCTCCTTCACAAAATCAATCATGTTGGCTGACGTCACATTTTTCAAAGGAACTACCTCAACCCATTTTGTAAAGTAATCGGTGGCAACGAGGATGAATTTATGCCTTTGCTTGATGGTGGATAAACTTGACCGATGATATCAATAGCCCATCCTCGAAACGGCCACGGCTTAATTATGGGATTCATTGCCGACGCGGGTGCCCTTTGGACGTTACCAAACTTCTGACACTCTTGACACCCTTTAAAATACTTGAAACAATCTTCGAGTATTGTTGGCCAGTAAAATCCGTTTCGTCTGATCATCCACTTCATCTTGAAAGCCGACTGATGTGCCCCGCATACTCCTTCATGAATTTCGCCCATTAAACTCTTTGATTCGTCCTCACCAAGATACTTGAGCAAAACTCCATCCATTGTTTGATAATATAACTCATTATCTAGGAGCACGTACTTAGTAGCCTGAAACCTTATACGCCTTTCGACCTTCTTAGATGGATCCTTCAAGTAATCGGCAATCTCCTTTCTCCAATCATTGGTGTCAGTTGCCGATGTTAGCACTTCCTGGATCTGTTGGTACCCCGAAGCATGCTGTGCTAGCCGATTAGCCTCTTCATTATGCAATCTGAAGATATGTCCAAGGTGGAAATATTTAAACTCCTTCAATAATTGTCGACATCTTTCGTAATACAAGATTAAAACTTCACTTCGACACTCATACATTCCAGCTAGCTGATTAATAACTAGCATTGAATCACCAAAGATTTCAACAGCATCGGCACGGACTTACCTGAGTAACTCTAATCCTTTCAACACAGCCTGATATTCAACCTGATTTTTTGTCGATGTGGTAGCAATCGGCAATGAGAATTCGTATTTCTTCCCTTGAGGTGATATCAACACAATGTCGATGCCTGCTCCTTCTCCACATGTAGAACCATTAAAGAAAAGTGTCCATGGAGCAATCTCTAAAGAGTTTACCATGCCGTAATGCTGAGTAATAAAATCGGCCATCACTTGCCCCTTGACTGCTTTAGCCGATTCATACCGCAGATCGAACTCTGATAACGCTAAAATCCACTTGCCGATTCTTCCACTTAGAATTAGCATTGACAGCATATATTTGATCACATCATCTTTGCATATAACAGTGCATTCGGCCGTTAACAAATAATGCCTTAATTTAACACAGGAGAAATATAAGCATAAGCATAACTTTTCAATGGCCGAATACCTGGTCTCAGCATCTACCAACCTTCTGCTCAGGTAATAGATTACACGTTCTTTCCCTTCAAACTCTTGGATTAAAGCTGACCCAATGACTTCATCATCACCCGACAAATACAACTTGAAGGGTTCTCTGTGTTGAGGTGGAACTAGCACTGGAGGATTCACCAAATACTTCTTAATTTCTTCTAAAGCCAACTGTTGTTCTTCTCCCCACATGAATTCCTGATTGGCTTTCAGCTTCAACAATGGACTGAAAGCTTTGTTCCTGATAAATTAGATATGAATCTTCGAATAAAATTAATCTTGCCGATCAGAGACTGTAGTTCCGTCTTATCGGTAGGAGCAATCACTTTATTGATGGCATCAATAGACTTCCTGCTAATTTCAATACCCCTCTAATGCACCATGAAGCCTAAGAATTGTCCTGTCGATACACCAAATGCACACTTGTTGGGATTTATTTTCAACCCATGTTTCCTCGTGCACTCTAATATCTTCTGCAAGTCAACCAGATGATTTCTAAAGTCTCCAGACTTAACCACCACATCATCTATATAAAATTCAACCAATGTGCCGATGTATTCATGAAAAATGTAATTCATAGCTCTCTTATAAGTAGCGCCAGCATTCTTCAAACCAAAAGTCATGACTATCCATTCAAATAACCCCACATGACCTGGACATCCGAAGGCAGTCTTGGAGATATCTTCTTCGGCCATAAAGATTTGATTATATTTGGCGTTTCCATCATGAAGCTAATAATCCGATGTCCAGCAGCAGCATCAATTAATAAATCGGCAACGGGCATTGGGTAGCCATCCATCGGTGTAGCTTTGTTAAGATTCCTGAAATCAATACAGACACGAAGTTTCCCATTCTTCTTGTAGACAGGAACCACATTAGAAATCCATTCAGCATATCGGCATTGTCGGATGAACTTTGCTTCAATTAATCTTGTTATTTCGGCCTTAATATCAGGCAGCACTTTAGGATTGCATCGGCGTGCTGGCTGCTGATGTGGCCAAGATCCTTGTTTGATAGGTAGCCAATGTTTGACAATTGATCGATCTAACCCGGGCATCTCTGTGTAATCCCAAGCAAAACAATCCTTATATTCTTTTAATAAAGCAATCAATTGTTCTCTGCTCTGGAAGTCTAACTTAGCACTAACAAAAATTGGCCTTGGCCTACCGCCATCACCAATGTCTACTTCTACTAAGTCATCAGCCGATGTAAATCCATGGCCCAATTTTCCATCATCGGCAAACCTATCCATTATAACTCATCTTCGGATCCTACTGCTTGGATCGGTGGCAGCTCATAATCGGCAATTCTGAGAAACTCTGAATCCCCAGGCTTCCCCCGACATACACTTGGACCGCTCATAAGTTTCTGACTCTGCCGATGTAATTATATAAGATGAATCACTAGGGATTACTTCAATCTTGTCTTCCACCCACTGTACGAGGCACTGGTGCATTGTAGAAGGAACGCAACAATTGGCATGAATCCAATCCCTTCCTAATAGCAGATTATAAGCACCTTTACCGCCGATGACAAAGAACGTGGTCGGCAATGTTTTGTTGCCGATGGTTAACTCAGTGCAAAGCGCTCCCTTAACTGGTGATATATTACCTTCAAAGTCTTTAAGCTTCATATCAGAATTGACCAGATCTTGATCTTCTTTCCCAAGCCTTTGAAACATGACATATGGCATGATATTAATTACAGCTCCCCCATCTATGAGTATCTTGGATACTGGCTGCCCATCAACCCTGCCTTTGACAAATAAAGCTTTGAGATGATGTCTCTCATCATCGGTAGGCTTCTCAAAAATAGCCATCATTGGATCCAAGGTCAACTGAGCTACTTGTTCGGAAGGAACAACTTCCTCTTCGTCATTAGTAAGTGCTAGGAATTCCATCGGCAACATGAAAACCATGTTGATATCTGCCGATGGGCTTTCATCTTTGCGCTTTGGTTGCCACACTTGAGACTTCACCCCATGGGAGTTTTCTTCTTTGAGCTCACGTTGCATCTTCCTCTTCTGAGTTTTTGTCAGACCTTCAGGGCACCATTGAGGAAGCTTTGTCTTCCAGACAGGCTGATAACATTTCGTATTTGAATCTGGGCAGTTTATGTTGGGATCTCTTCAGAGTATTGCTTCATCAGGAACTCTTGCATTGGCCATCACTTCGAGTTCTTCCTGATCCATCAGAAAACAGTCATCATGCCTACCCAGCCTTTCATGTACACTGATTCTGCCTCCCAACTGATCATGCACTGATGCCCTTCCTCTGATCGGCTCATTAACGCACCATCTCTGATCAATATAATACGGCCTTCTTTTTGTCCGATCGGCTCGATCGTAACCATTGCACTCAGGGCAGCTATCAATAGTAGGCAATTTAATGCCTTCTTCCTAGCAATAAATGAAGAACGGGCATCTCTAATGATCTTCATGCTGACGCCATTCTTCCCGATGCAACTCTTCCTGTCACTGTCGATAGCGATCACCTAAAACTCTATAGGGAGCAGGTCTAGGAGGTCTTCTAGAACTGCTGCTTTCTTCAACTGCTCTTTCTCCTCTTAAATTATCGGTGGTTACTTGATTTCTGGGATCCACCGATGCGTTCCTCTTAGCATTTGCCGATGTTAATACTCTGGTCTTGCTCACGGCATCCACCATGTTTGCTGGGAAAGGGTGCTGATCAATCTTCATTGGCCTTTGAGCTTTAGAGTTATCAAACTTAATTCTCCCGGACTCAATAGCTGATTGCAATTGCTGCCTGAATACCTTACAATCATTGGTACTGTACGAAGTTGCATTATGAAATTTGTAGTACCTCATTTTCTTTAGCTCTTCTGCCAATGGGATCACATGATTAGGTGATAGCTTGATTTGGCCCTCTTGAAGCAGCAAATCAAATATTCTATCGGCCTTCGTGATGTCAAATGTGAACTTCTCTGGCTCCTTTTGACCAAAAGGATAAGATATTGGCTTCTTACCTTTCACCCACTCAGCCAGGCCGATAGTTGGTTCTTCATCTGAGTCTGATTCCTCTGCTTCTTCTACAAAGGACACCTTTTTACTCCAAATCTTTCTAGGTTCTGGAGCCCGAGCACCTTGGTCAGAAATCCTCTGCACAATATGGCTTAAGCTTTCAAACTCCTGAGAATCGTATTTGTCTCTGAGGTGTGGCAACAGACCCTGAAAAGCTAAACCAGCCAACTGGCGATCATCAAGCACTAGGCTGTAGCATCTGTTTTTATATCTCGTACCCTTTGCACAAAGCTCTCCACCGATTCATCACTTCGTTGTCTCAATTTTACTAAACCGGTAAGCTTCTTCTCATGGACACCAGCAAAGAAGTACTTATGGAACTGTCTTTCCAAATCCGCCCAAGTATGAATAGAATTCGGCGGCAATGAGATAAACCATGTGAATGCCGATCCAGACAATGAAGATGAGAATAATCGAACTCTAATTCATCCCTGTTAGCTGCTTCTCTGCACTGGATGATGAAACAATTGATATGCTCCATTATTGATGTATCACCCTGTCCAGAGAACTTAGTAAAATATGGTACCTTGTACTGATTTGGAAAAGTAATTGAGTCATATGTTGGAGGGTATGGAGTCCGATAAGAGTAAGTATTAATCTTGGGCTGAATCCCAAATTGCTCCTTCATCACTTCTGCAATCTTATCGGCCCAAAACACATCTTGATCTTGCCGATGCACCGGCTGAATCTCTACTGGAGGTGCTGGCTGATATGCTTCTACGTATCCTTGTGGTACTTGGTTAGGAGGAATCGGCATATTCACAGCACCAGTCTATGAAGCAAAGCTCATTGGCAGTCTTGCAGATGTTTGATCCTGGAAAGTTGCCTATGCATAATACTGCTGAGTCCCCATCATCTGGTAGCTTGGCTGAATAGCATGTTGCTGAGCTGGCGCTTGCTCTGACCAATTGTGATTATAACTCATCGGCACCTGACTTGCCGATGGCTGATAGCTCACTGATAATTGATGCTCTTGTATGATTGGATGATAACCAGCATAATTGTCTTGATTTGCAAGTAACCCAGATTGAGATACAAATGGCACTATGGGTTGTCCTATAGTAGAAACCTTCTGTTGCATTGGATTCGCATAAGATGTCTGCTGCGGAGGCACGTGGAACCCCATTGTCAATGGCTGTATAGTAGGAGGTGTAGTAGAATAATGTGATACCTGGGCCATCGGTCGGACCAGAGTAGCCGATACCATAGGACTCTTTCCTGCTACATCATGCACTTGAGGCAATCCAGAATTGGCGGAAGATGGTCCTGGAGGCATCCCATATCCCCACCAATTAGCAGCAACCTGACTGTGTTGACCTGAAGGACCTGACATTGCCGATGCCAATAGGTCTATACCCAATTGAGTGATCTGCCTTTCTTGAGATGTTAGATCTGATCTTATCGGCATGGCTTCAATGTTAGGTGATCCTGATAAAGCTGGAGGAGTAGGAGCTTCCATACTCTCAACGGCTGGAATTGCCGATGGAGTACTGACAGATGCCGATCCCGGCTGATGATATATCGGCCCGACATAACCTGGTGCTTGTCCTTCTCTTAATGTTTGCACAACAGCATTGTAAACAGTATTAGATAGCACGGTGGAGTGGTTGATCAAAGCATGATTCAATGCAGAATTAACCATCTCCTGTAATTTCCAGGGTTGGAGTCAAAAGTTACCTGCCGAGGTAACGGCAGATCTTGCTTCTAGATTACTTCTCTGCCCCTATTCTTGCTGAAATACTTCAAGCAGAGTTGCCTGTAATCATCCATAGCTTTTTCCATGGCTAGCTTCTGATCTTCCTTGAGATCTGACTCTGATATCTCGATGATGTTCTCTGGATTGATATCAGTAGGGGTCCTCATGATAAATCTGTTGACTTGGTCCCATTGAGCGTGCCAAAAGATGTGTTGATGCAAAATTCTATCTGCAAACACACCGGGCTAATACCCAAATTCGATATCCGAAGCGTGCCAGTCGATTTGACCTGTTAATCGACAAGGATGATAACATAATAAAACCCGAACGAGAAGACAGCGATACGCCCGGACGTCAAAGCTCAGAATGTATTCAATAACTTTTGAACAGATCAGACGAGACGACAGCGATACGCCCGGAAGTCAAAGCTTGAATCGTGCTCGATAGACGCGGAACTTGCAAGGTCGCCAGAGATCAAGTTGATGCAGCCCGTCGAATCTTGAAAGAACTCGTTGAAAAAAGAGAAAATACTTGACGAAGTCGTCAAAAAGTAAAGTGCTGGTAGAAGTAAATTGCGATAAAAAGTAGATTTGTTTATTGATGCTTGGATTATCATTACAATGCCCTTCGGCACATATTTATACTCTGCTATTCGAAGAATCCTAACCGAATACGAAAAGCTTAAATATAGAAAAATAAACTTATTCCTTATACGAACTCTATCTCTTTGGATAGGAACTGGACTCAGACTACATTACAAAAATCATAAGATCACATGATGCCGATCCTCTGTCCATTCCCGTCATGATGAAGTTATTTTTCCATCGGCATACTCTCTGGTATCGGCAACAATCTTCTAATCTTCGGCCTGTCTCATCGGCAATAGCTCTTCAGCTTAATCGGCAGCAATCCTCTAGCTCCCTGCCAGTCTCATCGGTAACAGCTCTTCAGCTTCATCGGCAACGACTCAGACCAATCCACCCTTCATCGGCAACCACACATTGGCAACATCAAAAGCAATGCTGAAGACAAAATAATAACCAATCCCTTGTCGATTAGCTCAGTTTTTGATTCTTACCGATACGTGCCGAAAAACGGTGTCAACAATACACTATGTCTAGATACATGGTGAAGACAATATACCTAGAAAAGTGAAAACATCTTATAATTTAGAACAGGGAAAATAATTCTGACTTCTAAAAAATTCAAACAAATTTAATTTAACCAAACGCATAAGAAAAATACTAATGATGTCAAATAAGTATCAATACATTATTAATAAAATATTTTTATAGTAAACTTATTTAAATAGATAATGTAAACATTATTATCTATAAACTTGACTTGTCCTAAATCTATAATTATATCCTTTTTGAGACAGTGTACAATATTTCTGCTATTGTTTAATTTGGTCAACAAGAAAGATAAATCAAGTGACCACTCTAAACTTTCTGTTATTTCTCCTTCCCTTATTTTCTGCTAGTTTTATACATAAAAAACTATGGATGTTATTGGTTGTTTGTTTTAGTTTTAATATGTGATAAACCTTGTATGTAGCATAATCGAAAACTAAAATAAGCATATGAAATGTCACATTGTTTAGTTTGGCTATTCTACCTAAACAAATTGTGTTTGTTAAGATTATACTTTTTTGCTTGTAGTCATCCATGTTCTCATAAATGTCTCATGTTCAACAAGTTTAAGGTGACGAGATTCCATTTTTATGTGTCACATTGGTTTACACAAATACGCCTTACATCTTATTTGGCACTACTTCACCGATAAAGCATTTTTTTGTTTTAACAATAGTAGGTACACTTGTGAAGTTGGAGATATCTTAGTACTTTACCGTTTCATAGACTTATGGGGCTAAATATTAGCTCTCTTTCCTTTTAGCCACCGTTAGACATTGGGGATCAAATAAGAGTGTCACAGAACCGACCAATTTATTAGAGCACAAGCACGTAATTCGCCATTAAGATAGCAAAGTGCATGATTGAGACCTAATAAACCCGGTAGTCATTCCCGAAATCTGGAAGGATTTCCAACTTTTCGGCATAGCCAAGATCGTAATAAGTTTAGCCATCACTATTCATAACATACATAGTTCACACATAGTTTAAATATCGGAGTTCGAAATAAGTTATTACAACCCAAGTTCAAATTCAAAATAAAGCGGAAGCGATTTAGTTCAAATCCACACACACACCCTTAGTTCAAATACAGTGCCAGGTCCTCAGTCAATATCCAGCAAAAGCATAAGGTAGAGTAGAGTGACCATGCCCAAGGTCTAATCATCACCCAACGCTGGGTAGAAGCAGTGCTGGCAATAGCCACAGTATATCTCACCAACTGCAACAACATGAGAAATAAAACCCTGAGTATGAGAATGTACTCAGCTAGACTTACCTGTCATAAACTAAAAATAAACTGACTCCAAGGGGTATGCAAGGCTGGATAAGTAGGATAGCTGACTCATAAGTTGCGAAAAAGCTTGCATTAAAGGAAATAATTTATTATAACCTTCTAGCATTGTATTTTAGCTGGATTAACCTTATCATGCTAGATTAGCACCTGTTCTAAACAAGCATGGTAATAATTATTCAACAATAATAGTAACCAATTCCGATTGAGTGCCTTTCAATATCACGGCTCAACCATCTCATCTCTTTATTCAAGTTATTACTACAAAGCCGCTGCTCAAGTCAAGTGTTCACTATCCAGGAACGATGGCGATTATAATCGATTACTAACCATCTAGTGGGGTATTCCTCACATAAACCACATTCACCCGCTAAAGTGAGCTACAGATCACCGAAAGTTCGACTCGGGAAAATCGCGGGATCAACAGGTACCATCGTATCCGGGAACCGCCCGGCTGCCTTATTCAGGGCGACCCTGACCTCGGACTTACTCTCCGCGTAACTCGCGGTCCCCCATCTTCTTCAATACGATGCGTACAGCAGGTCGACTCCCGGCCCAAACCAAACCCAGGCTTCACGGTCGGAACGACTTATCCTTCCAGCTAAATGTGAGGCATGCGTTCAATATGACTTGAGGACGTACAACGGATGGGGTTCTAGTTCAACACAGACGGGAAAACCTCACCGTACCTCTAGTTCAGTCCCAACACCAATCCCGCCCGGTCTCGATTTATTATCTCCACATGGTTATCCAAGATAACACTATATTCAACCATTCCAAGTCACCACCTATAACTTGCGGATGACAGGAAATCACCTGACTTCTACCGATCTAGTTAAGCAAGGCTAAGCAGATAATCGCACCTGAACCTAACAGGGTAGAATTATATCAAGTGGGCAAGGAATATAATTAATGCAACAACGGTATAAGACAACGCCAATAACTTAATGCATCAAACAAGTAAAGGACTGTGGCAGAACCTCCTAAATTCTATGGCCCACACGCATGATTATTGTCTAAATAGACTCCAAATAACCATGAATGTGTTCCATAAAACTTAAAAGGTCTGTCGGGTAAATCCTGAATTATCCACAATTTTTCGAGCAGGATCAATCATTACAAAGAGACATTGCAGTATTACAACAGTTTTATACAAATAATATACATCAGAGTAAAAGAGCGGAAGGATTACAATAACATAAATTTACAAACCATTTAGTTTCAACTTACAGATCATAAGTTGAATTATTACAAACCATAGTAGCAGTGGAATAACTATATAACTTATTACATCAACCTTGATTATATGCTCTGCCCAAGAGCGAGATATCCTATTCGTTGTCACTTTCCTCGACGACTGTCATGCAGCAGGATGCAAAGCATTCCTGCCCATGAGGCTCACCTGCAACAAGGGTTCAACAAACCCTGAGTATAAAAGTACTCAACAAGACTGACCCGACGAAAAAGAGGGGTGAAGACTCAGGAAATGCAGGCTAGAGGGACAAAGTAAGGCTTGCAGGAGATAAGAAATTTTGCAGAAAAGCTTGAAAGAAGGAAAAGTGGTCTTGCTCAAGATCAAAATTACCAACCAACTTCCTTGTTAAACCTTACTCATTATTCAAGTTGTTACTATGATGATGAACACCGATCGAGTCCTTCTCCGAGAAGCAATGATGATTCGAATCCATTTTCATACCTAGCTGGGACCTAGGTCACTGATATACAGGAGACTTTAACTCCCAAGCATATCAGATGAACCGATATACCGGGATAACAACCGCAGCCATATATCACCACATGATACACATGAGCACTTTGACCTAGTGTACCGATATACATGGGAACTTAAACCCACAGTACAACACACTATGACATATGTTGGGACTCTGGCCCACTATAAGTCACTCCATGACATACGTGGGGACTCTGGCCCCTCGTATACCACTTCATGCATGTGGATTTCTAGTTTCTCGATATCACCAGTTCACCATCAACACGGGACGTAGGGCATCAACAGACAAAAACACTACAGAGGGACTCCATTCCCAATGCAAGTTAGCCGTCCGGACTCAATTTATTAACTAAAAGCATGATTCCAACAGATAAAACCAATCTCATCTTTTTCATTCTTTTACCTCTAAACACTTAATTAATTAAACAGGGCTAAGCATTGCTACGCATCTTTTAGAACAGGTAACAAGGAGTTATGGAAGTAAGACAGGTAATACAGTTGGTGGGTTTTCACTCAACTCCTATTACTTAATGCAACATATCATAACTGAAGCGGTAAAACTTTTATAAAATAGAATAGGGTTTGAATGCATCCGGGGCTTGCCTTGATGTTCGGGGTAGATGGTCTCGAGTTCTGAATCAAGTCCCAACTCCTGAGTTTGCTCTTCCTTCGTATCTGGGGCGACAGCATTAAACTCTCCGTTATCGGAAACTATACAATACAATAATATGCTTCAACATGATTGAATAGTAAACATGATGCTCGATGGATACATAACCAGATTAAAGGCTTGAGTACAACTTTTCTTCACGATAAAGTTGCAAGCCACCCAAAACATACTTACTAAGTTCATTAGGGTTAACTACATCATTTATGAAAATTATTAAACACATGAAATAACGTTAATTAAGCCTTAATGACATGATCCAGGTAAGCACAAACAATTAATGAAAGTGCCAAATTTCATTAGGGTTAATGACCCAAGGTCATCGATCAATCCCAAATTCAAACAATTCTTATAATGATAAACCTTAATAAAAGGGGTTAATTAATTATTTAAAAGCATAAAATAAAGACATAAAAATTAAAATTGTCTAATTGAGCTTAAAAATTTATTTTGGAAAGCTCTTGGCCTAATTAGATGGCAAAACAAATTTCATAATTAAAAGCCTATTATTTATTAAAAATCATTGAAGGTCCATTTTTCAATTAAAAAAGCTAATTTTAACTTATGCAAAAAGTACTCAAATTTGGTATTTCATATTTTTTCTAGGTAGATGACATCATAAAGAACACACACAACAATTTTTAGAATTTTTGTATTTATACATGAATTACTATGATTTTCTAAAGAAAATAGCATTTAAATCATTTTCTGAAAATAGAAAAAGAAAATCCTTTTTCTCTCCCGCGTTGACCTGACGGCGACGGCGCTTGACCGGCGGCTATCTCGCCGGCGGCGAGGTCTCCGGCGTCGAGCTTGGGCTCTACGGACTTAGCACAACAAGACATAGCTCCTAGGCTAGCTAACGCGATGGCGGAGCGACGGCGACACCCACGCCGGCGGCCATGGCGGCGCGGCGGAGCTCGGGCACGACGGCAGGGCTCACCGGAGCAATTTTTGATGACGGCGAGCGCACGGGTACAAACTATATACCCACGCGAACGTAATGGATAACAAGATGAGGCTCAATTTGGCCCCCAGCCGCAACGGCTACGCGCGCGGCGGAGCGGCAAGGTCACGCCAGCGGCGACGCACGTCGGCCGGACACTAGGACGAGGCAAGGATACAATTGAGGGCACCGACAGATACAAGAGCTCACCATGGTGACGATGCGCACGTTGGTTGGCTCGGAGGCGAGCTGAGTCGAGCTGTAGTCGGCGACGGCGGCGCTCCGATGGCAAGAACGGCGTCGCCGTGGTTTCTGTGCACTATTGAACAAACCAAAGTGCACATGAGAAGTAGGATAGCATGGAGAACATGATAGTGAGGTTAAAGATAATAAATAACCGACCCTGGTGGCGGTCGACGGTGAAAAACCTCACGACGGCGCAGCTGCCGTTCGCGAGGAAGATGACGTCGTACGGGCGGCTCGTGCGGGGAGAGCGAGCACGAGCTAGCTTAATCGAAGCGCAAGGACGTGGCGGAGCTTCTGGCAAGACAAATTGGGCAGAGGTGGATCGGCGGTGGCGAATTTTGCCGGCGGAGACGAGCTCGACGGCGGTGCGGGAAAGAAGAAGAAGTCCGACACGGCGGCCCTACTTATAGCCAGAGCTCGAGGATATGGAGGGCAACACGCGACGATGAAGCTTCACGCGTGGAGGCGAGTTGGCGGCTACGGCACGTCGGTATGGCGCCGGTGGACGGTGGCGCGGCTTGAGAAGCCGGCAATGGCAACCGACGATAGGTTTCGGTACTGTTCAAGCAAATTACAGAAATGCCACTCGTTTGAAATTACAAATTACTCCAAAATTTATATAAGAACCTATAAATCTCAAAAAATATCATTTGCATAACTTTTCAAGAGCTACACTTTTAATTTAACAAATATTTTCAAATTCTGCATACTTTTTGAAATATGAGTTCAAATTCAAAAGGGGAATAAAACCCTAGAAACAAATATTTGAAATTACTTTTGATTTTTCAATAAAACTTGAAAATCTTCAAAACTATGAAATGTTTAACTTTTCAAACCAAACCTTTTTCATATACAAAGTTTTCCCAAATTATGCATAATTTTTGAATTATGGTTTTAAAATCAAAAGGGGACAAATGCTGGAAAACTGTATTTTTAAATTTATTTGAAATTCTTTTTGGAAACCTGAAAAAAGTTTATATACCAACTTTGTAGCTCTTGTCAAGATCTACAAACTATTTTTTTATAATATCTCCAAATTCCTTATAAATTTTGAATTACAGAAAAGGGGATAAAACTAGGTTTTGAAATAAGGGTTTTTGAAACCGAATTCAAACTTGATTTGGCTTCTAATTTAATTGGTTGGTTATTAGTGATCACATAAATCATCCAAGGACAGTTTTAGGTCAATGACCCAATGACACCCTTGGTTGACCAAGTTGACTTTTGAAAAACCTTTCATAGCTTTCCAATTTGAATTTAAATTTGAATTGCAAGGCTTGGGAATAAGCTTTGAAATCCAAATTCAACTTCAAATATGGAAATCATTTTTAGAGTTGGACTTAGATTTATACACTATGCTTGACACTAGTATAAACATGGTTTACACCTCATGTACATAGAATATAAATCAAGCATTTGAGATGACATTCGAAAGTAGGGTTTTATTATTTCATGTGACCACATATTCCAGAAACACAATCAACCTATGAAATGTAAACTTATTTTAGTTAATGCACATCAAAGTTGACCTAATCATGAATGCTTTGTAGTGCATATGATGACATGGCAGGTTTTAGTTAATATAACACCAGAGGTGTTACAAGGACTCAAGTTAGATATTTTGCAAACCACAGGGAGAATGCTCCAGGGCTTGCCTTTCAGTAAAGAGCTTGGCTGATGGTCAGGACACTCGGAAAGCTCAACCTCGGGATCCTCTTCTGCTGCTATTCCATGCACCAAGGCTTCCTACTGGCCTTCCTCTCCTTGTACTCCGAGAACTACCGTTTCGAGCTCTGACGATCCTGTATGATGCATGGGCGTATGAATACCACGAATACATAGTAAATACAAAGGTACATGCTGATGTGAATGAATTCTCAATCGAAGATAATTGACATGATTTTAAAACATGTATGATAAGCACATGTCATCTGCATTCTCTTCTACAATCAAATCTTATACAAGCCTCACATTACAATTTACTTACACATTAAAAGGAATTATAAATGATAAATGTTTTGCACACTACTCTCTACTGAACCAAAACCAATAACAGATTTCACCTATCACAAACATCAGAAAAAGCATTATTATACACATAAAATAATGACTTAAAGCATTATTAATTATTAAAAGAAATCAAGGAAGAACTACAACATGACTTTATATCACTTAGAAAATTTTGTAAAAATTACAAAAGCTTAAGCATGCCTAATGTAGACTACCATAAAATTTTTAGGTCAAAACAGTAAGTATTTTATCCTACACAAAAATGACAAAGCAACATAATTTAATGGGCATAAAAGACTTTGTACATAGAAAAATGTCAAACAACAGATCTCAGAACATTCTTAGCTCTAGATTAGCATCAAAACACTCTCTAAAAAGTTTCATGCATAAATCACTTATATATTATTTATTATGAATTATTTATCATCTACTTGAAAAAGGCACCATAATTAAACATGACAATATTTACACATGATATAGCCTTTCAACATTTTTTACAGATAGAGCATGATATAAGAAGACTAACAAACTTGGATTCATATTTTTCTGAGCAACAGAGAATTACTTATGCATTTTCTAAGATAAAGGCATTTAATAGGGATAAATAAATCTGTACAGAAAAGTATCACAAAAATTACATTTCATATTTTTCATACATAGATCTACTCATAAGAAAAATACTACAAATTGAACCAACTCATTTGGACTAAAAATGAGTGAGATATGATTTTTCAAAGCTTTTACCAAAAATCTGGAAAACAGATTCTTTAAAACGAAATAGAAAACAGTTTTGCACCGGGAACCCTAGACTTTCTAGTAATTAACCGAGCTCTATAAAGAAACTCTCTGTGTCTGGCAGTTATGCACGAAGGCCCTTGACTTTGGTTGAATTCAAGGACGAAGTCCTGCGAGAGAGGGGGAACAGAGGGGCGGCTCGGCGTGGCGTCGCCGGCCGTTGCAGCGGCTCTTCGGCGAGGCTAAGTGGTGGGAAAACATGAGGGGAATGACGCGCATCGGCCGAGAGTCCTATTGTGGGCGGAGCACGGTCGTGGCGGCTCGGCCGCGTGCATGGCGGAGCGGCGGCTCCCCGGCCGACGGCGAGGCCAAAAATACGGCGAGGAACGACCCACATTTGCTCCATGAACTAAGGCTACAGCACCTACACGTCAAGGCGCTCCTAATGCTCAAGGCAGGGAGAGAAAGTGGTGGCCGAATCGACGTAGCCACGGCGGCGGCGGTCACCAGCCGTGGGGAAGAAACGGCCTGATTGGGCTCTTACCCTCGACGACGACGGCGGCGAGCAGGCTCAAGAGTGAGCACGCGTCATGGCGACTCCGTGCACGTGAACGGGGGAGAGAATGCGCTGCTGGCGGGGTGTGGCGGCGGCGAGCTGTCGACGGCGGCGAGCTGCGCTGCCGAGAGAAAGAGGGCAGGGAGAGGGGAAAATAGAGCGGGGAAAAAGGGAAGGAGCAGTCCCGCGGCCGACTTAATGCGGTTAGAACGACCGTGGCCGCCTCGGACCGCCAGTGGTCACTTGGCACGCGGAGCGCGTGGACTGGGGGCGATGGGCGGTGACGGCCAGGACGGACCATCACTGAAAAGCTATTTCCATGACCTCTAATACAAACTTCTCTGCTCTATTGCTTCCAAACCAAGCCGAATTAGCCAAAACTTATATTGAAGGAAATGTAGATCTAGAAGAGTAAAACATTTCATCTATATGAAGTATGGCACGATTTTGTATAGATTTTGAAATACAAAATTCTAATTGAAAATGCCCTTAAAATTCCCTAAAATAGAAAAACAGCCCCCAAACCTGCCTTTTCCAATATTTTTGAACATCTTCCAAATATTTTCATGAAAAGTGATAATAACAACTTTTCTTCCTTAAGAAATTCTCTACAAACTTTATTAAGGCTGCACACACATGCAAACATTCTAGCTACCACTTTTGAATAAGTCAGACAAAGTCACTTTCAAGATCCACCTTGGTCAACCATGACATCAAAGCTTAATTAGCCAAAACCATCAACATAAACCTAGGTTCATTTGGTGCCCTAATCATGTCTAGGTTACTTTAGTGGTCAACCAACATCAAACACTCATACCACTTATCCCATTAATGTGAAACGCAAGCACAATTTGAACAAACCAAGCATCACACATGAAATGACAATTAACTTTTTCATTAATGCCATGTATAATGATGCTTATGCTAATAAATGCAAGTGATTATGCATGCTTAACACCAGGGTGTTACAAAGAGGACTAAAAGTGAGGGCTAATCTTTAGCCTTCCATTAGCCCCTTCAGGTAGGGGGTAATCTTTAGCCCCTTCATTTTAAAGGATAATTATTAGCTCGGCTAAACTTTTACCCGAGAGGATCCAAACTGCACCACAATCCATATCTATTGAAGAAACTTAGTTTAATTTTTACCCTAATCCACCTAACACTTATGATGTCTAACCAATGCTTATGAGTTAAGACTATCTAGCAAGTTCAAATTGTGTGTCTCCCCACATGCAATTTGGATCTATACAATTAAATCGACATGTATTTCGCAAAAAAAAAAATCGACATGTGGATTTGTGAGCTAGCACATTTGTATTTCCTCAATGTGTACGTGATGTGCGCACAAGAGGACTGCTAAGTGCTAACTGTCGAGTGACGTGGATGGGAGAAAACAAGCCTCATTTCTAGCTATCTTTTCCTGAACCTTACGTAATTACGTATAACACATTAAGCCAAAGGGAAGGGAATCAAGAAAAGCAAAAGTGCAATGGAAACTTCATAGGAAAATATCAAGCATAAAGACTGCTTGCTCACATTGCCGCCCCCTGCGTCAGTACCCGTTCTGTGTTGACTAAAGACCGAAGGAGAATTTCATTTCTAAAGAGTTTCTTACGGTATGCTGACCAAGCATGCGTAGTTTTTCTATAACACACGCATGAGTAGTGGGTACGATGTCTCGCTCATCCGTGGTTAGTCTAGTACCAGGACAAGGGGTCTGGGTGCCTGGGTGGCATAGCGGTTGTTTTAGATCTATTAGTATAGTAGTTAATAAAAGCTTTCAAATAGAATTAGCTGGCTAATTATTAGCTGCAGATTGTTTGAAATCCATTATCCTAGGTGATTGAAATATTATCTTACCAAAAGTATCTCTGCCTCTTACTGTAGCTTAAGCTAAATTAGCTGGTTAATTATTAGGTGTGAGGTTATTAGTGTTGTTTTACAAAAAAAAAATAGTTATGACTCTTACTATAGCCAAACTAAAAGTTGACTAGATGCTAATACTTAGGGCCTATTTAAATTCATAGATTAATATTTAAGCAATCTCACCGTCTTTTGAATATAATCCAGACAGGTCTAGCTAATTGTTAGAATACCAACTACTAGCTGATACTGGTCGGCTAATCTAGTATTAGCTGGGTCTGCTTGGATCCAACCAACTAGTAGTAATTTATTATTTTATAAGATTTGTGCTATTTTCAGTATTAGCCGGGTCTGCTTGATCCACCCAACTTGTCGATACCCTGGAAACGGGTACCCCAGACCCCTGGCTTACCAAACTAAAACCCCGCAAAATCAGCATCTTGACCCCTCCGATAACCTCCCGCGCTAACGTACGAAAACCCATAGGCTGAGACGTATCGGACTGGCCCGCGAACGAACAACGACGGCCCAAAACCAAAGCCTGCTCGAGAGGCTACCGAACGGACTAGTACTGTATAACCGAGAGGTTACCGAACGGACCAGTACTGTCCACCCGAGAGGATACCGAACGGACTAGTACTGTATACGCGAGGGTACGATTCGAGCGACCCCTCGAGGACGGAACTTCGTCCTCCGAACGAGCCTGCCCTCGAGGACGTAACTTCGCCCAGGCGAATGGGCAGCCCTCGAGGACAGTGCACCCCTCGGCCACCAACTCCCCCGTACGGATCCGAGCGCATTTAATGCGATCTATCTACCTCCGCCTAACCGCATGGCTACAGTTACAGGCGTGGCAGTCAAATCTACTTTTACCGCCCATGCCCCGGAATCCCGCAAGTCATATTACGCTATTGCGCCATACCGAGCGCTGTGCCACGACCCGCACCGCCTCGAGACGTATAAACTAACGTGTTTTCCGTGTTTTCCGGGATTCGATCTTATCCAGCGAAGCTCGACCTCCTCGGCACGACCCCCTCGGCTCCGGCCAGGACCCTCGACCATCGCCCCTCGACTTCACCGAGCGAACCCTCGAGCTGAACTTCAACAACTCCCGACGCGACGGCTGCAGGGCCTCCCATACCGACGTACATCACTATAGCGGCACCGACATGATCGGCCTCAACGTCGTACGTCATCAGCGTCATGCGAACTCGAAATACATGTACACCTGTGCCCCTCCTTCATCTATAAAAGGAGGCGCCAGGGCGTTAGAGAAAAGGACCGGACTCAAATCGAGAGGATCTAGAGCATAGAAACGTTAAGGCCCTAGATCACAGAGCGACATCGTGAGCCTATGCAAGGTCGAGAGCAAGGCGTCCGAACGCCCCAACTCCACCTCACACTCCTCACACCAGCTTGTATTTTCCCCTGTACTAGCACTTCGGTGCAAGATAACACGAATCATCCTCCCCCCGCTGGACGTAGGGCCTTCTTTGCCCGAACCAGGATAAATTATTGTGTCCTTCTTGCATCACCCACCGGATTAGGGAGCACGTGAATACGATATTACTCGTTGGTGTTAACCCCTCGAGAGTCAGAACACCGACAGTTGGCGCGCCAGGTAGGGGAGGCGCGTGTCACTAACGATTTCCCGCCATTTTTCTGGATGGGCGATTTCGTTTCACCACTTCCGCACGGTATGGTGATCTGGTTCGGGAGCCTGGAGTTCATGACCCTCGGCCAGGGCTACGACATGACCCTGCTCTCGGTCAGTGACCCAAACGGAGGTCGCGGTACGCCCCCACGTTCATGGGGAGCCGCTCGCCAGTCTTATGACCATGCTTCCACATCCAGAAGGAGGCACGGTCGGCGCCGTCATCGCCGTCAACCCGAGTCGAGAAGGGTCCCCGCCGCTTTCTCCACGCCCCTGACCGGAGATGAGAAACCTCTTGTTGAGGGAGTATCTGACCCGAGTTTAGAGGCAGAGGGCAAACCGGCAGGATCCCAGCACAACCCTGACTCCACTTTCACCGTGCGCTCGTCGGGGAAGCGCGACGAAACCCCCGCTCGATCGAGCTCGCTTCCGCACGGGCTGTTCGAGCATCGTCGGTGGCCTTCGTCCGACTTCAACAATCCCACGACGACGACTACGACAGCGACCCACTCCAACACGAGCACATTGGAGGACCGCCCAGACACCCTTCTCCGCGCGATGACGGACGTGGGGACTGTCACACCGGCCTCCGAGGGTTTGGCTTTCGCAAGAGCGCCCGGCCCCCGGAGGTACACCGTCGGCACACTCCGACGGCGGCTGCAGGAGGAGGCGCGGGGGCAATTCCTCGTCTTCTACTGCGGCGACCCTGACTCTGACTCTGATCACTGGGATCCTACCCGAGAGTGCCTCCACATCGATGGTGGCGTCGACTCCGATCAGGAAACCATCGATCCAGCGGCCGCGGCGTCTACCGCCGTGGCGAGAGACGCTCCCCCCCAGAGCAGAGGACCAACAACCAGACGCACCCCGAGAAGCGTGCCCTCGTCCTGGCGAGCAGGACGCGCAGATGGCACAGATTCAGGAGTTGCAGGCGAAGCTCACCGACGAGCAGGAACACTTGCGCTTACTCGAGCTGACCCTCGAACAAGAGCGGCGACCGCTCGGCGGTAGAGCCCGAGCCAGGGCCCGAGAGGTCAACCGGCAGATCATCGAAGAAGGAGCACCCGAGCAACCCATCCACCGTTATCCCCGAGCAAGCCAGAACGTTGTTGCGGCGGCCATGCTCCTCCGTAATATGCCCGCACCGTCCAACTCGCAAGCTCGGCGGATACAACGCGAGGTCGAGGGTCTCCTCCAAGTTGCTACTGCCCAACAAGCCATCGAGGAGCTGCCTCCGAGCCTCAGGTCGAGCCTCAGGTCGAGCCCTCCCGGACCGAGAGGGAGGGCTCGGTCGATCAGGGGGCGGCCCCCCGACAGAAGAAGAACCCGGCCCGAGAGCCTATCAACGATGACCGCGCTCCCCGCGACGCGCGCCTCGACATTGTCGAGAACTGTAGACGCAAGCACGGGGATGCCGAGGATCGAGGGTACAGCGCCCATCGAGGAGGGCGTTACGACAGCGAAGAAGACCAACAGGCCCCAGAGCCACCGGGCCCCCGGGTCTTCAGCAGGAGGATCCGCTGCGCCCAGCTGCCCGACAAGTTTCGACCCCCCACGAGCCTCGTCAAATATAACGGTGCAACCAATCCCGAGCTCTGGCTAGCCGACTTCCGGTTGGCTTGTCAGGCGGGCGGGGCGCGTGATGATCACGCCATCATACGTCACCTTCCCCTGTTCCTGTCTGACACCGCGCGTAGGTGGCTCGAGGAGCTTCCCCCCGACCAGATTCGCACTTGGACCGACCTTGTCCGCATCTTCGAGGGGAATTTCAAAGGTACCTATGTGCGTCCCAGAAACTTCTGGGAACTGCGCAACTGCAAGCAAAAGCCAGGGGAGTCTCTCCATGACTTTGCTCGACGATTCTCCAAGCTCCGTACCGAGCTGCCCCACATCTCCGACCTCAATGTTGTTCTAGCGTTTGTTGCGGGTATGACCTGCAAGGACCTAGTTCATGAGTTAGGGCGTAACCGCCCCGACACTGTCGACGAGCTTATGGATGTGGTCGCCAACTACGCGGCTGGCGAAGAGGCCGTCGGCGCCTTCTTCAGCGACATGAAGGACAAGGGAAAAACGTCGGTAGCCGACAACGTAGGAGGCTCGAGCAAAGGGTTGAAGAGAAATAACAAGAAGAAGAAAAACCAACAAGGCAAGCGGGAGGCTGCAGAAGATGATCTCGTCGCTGCAACCGAACGCAAAAGACCTCGAGGTCCCCCCGCGCCCCTCGAGGGCGCCATCTTCGACAAGATGCTCGAGGAGCCCTGTCCTTATCATAAGGACGGGGCAAGGCACAAGCTTAAGGACTGCCGCATGCTTCAAAGGCACTTCGAGCAAGTGGGTGTGAACAAAGGTGACGACAAGAAAGACCAAGGCGGCGGTGAGGGAGACAACGGGGAAGACGCAAAATTCCCCGAAGTCTATGACTGCTACATGATCTACGGGGGTCCCTCGACCCAGCTCATGCCCCGACAGCGTAAGCGGGAGCGTCGAGAGGTCTTCTCCGCTCGTGTCGCGATGCCTCACTACCTCGATTGGTCTGATGCACCCATCACATTCGACCGCGATGACCATCCGGATCGAGTCCCCAACCCCGGGGCCTATCCGCTCGTCGTCGACCCGATCATCATCAACACCCGCCTCTCGAAGGTCCTCATGGACGGCGGCAGCAGCCTAAATGTCATCTACCTCGAGACCCTCGACCTCCTGGGAGTCAGGAGGCACCAACTCTGACCCAGTGCCGGGGGGTTCCATGGCGTCGTGCCAGGGAAGAAGGCTTTCCCCGTCGGCCGTATTGAACTCCCTGTCTGTTTTGGCACCCCTGCCAACTTCAGGAAAGAGACCCTCACCTTCGAGGTGGTCGGGTTTCACGGAACGTATCACGCCATCATCGGCCGACCGGGCTACGCGCAGTTCATGGCGATCCCGAACTACACCTACCTCAAGCTCAAGATGCCAGGACCCAAAGGCGTCATCACCGTCGCCTCCTCCTACGAGGACGCGTACGACTGCGATGTCGAATGCGTCGAATATGGGGAGGCCGTCGAGCAAAATGCCATGATAGCCACAACCCTCGAGCACCTCGCCGACGAGATGCCAGATCCCAAGCGACACACCGGCAACTTCGAGCCAGCACAAGACACCAAGAAAGTCCCCCTCGACCCGAGCTGCCCATGCGAGAAGGTGCTAACGATCAGCGCCGACCTCGAGGACAAATAGGAAGTCGTGCTCGTCGACTTTCTCGGTGCGAACGTCGATATGTTTGCGTGGAGTCCTTCGGATATGCCGGGCATACCGAGGGAAGTCAACGAGCACGCCTTGGAAATCAAGGCCGGGTCCAGACCGGTGAAGCAACGCCTGCGCCGCTTCGACGAGGAGAAGCGCAGGATCATCGGCGAGGAGGTACACAAGCTTTTGGCGGCTGGATTCATCAAGGAAGTTCATCACCCCGAATGGTTAGCTAATCCTGTGTTAGTTAAGAAAAAGAATGGAAAGATGCGGATGTGTATTGACTATACTAGTTTAAACAAAGCATGTCCCAAAGTTCCATTTCCTTTACCACGCATTGATCAAATTGTCGACTCTACCGCGGGGTGTGAAACCCTCTCGTTCCTCGATGCTTATTCCGGCTACCACCAAATTAAGATGAAAGAGTCCGACCAGCTCGCGACTTCCTTCATCACACCTTTTGGCATGTACTGCTACGTGACAATGCCCTTCGGCCTCCGAAACGCCGGGGCAACATATCAGCGGTGTATGCTACATGTCTTCGGCGAACACATAGGCGACACGGTCGAAGCCTACGTCGATGACATCGTGGTCAAGTCCAAAAGAGCGGACAACCTCATCCGAGACCTCGAAATCGCGTTCGGGTGCCTTCGAGCCAAAAACATAAAACTCAACACCGAGAAATGTGTCTTCGGAGTGCCTCGGGGCATGCTCCTCGGATACATCGTCTCCCAGTGCGGGATCGAGGCCAACCCCGAGAAGGTGGCGGCCATCACGCGAATGGGGCCGATTCGGGATCTCAAGGGCGTGCAGAGGGTCACGGGCTGTCTCGCGGCCCTCAGCTGCTTCATCTCACGTTTAGGGGAGAAGGCCATGCCTCTGTACCGTCTCTTGAAAAAATCTGAGCGATTCACATGGACCGCGGAGGCCGAGGGGGCCCTCGACGAACTCAAAGCCAAGCTGATGTCCACTCCGATCCTCGTCCCTCCTCGACCAGCAACGTCGACTGAACCGCCTGATCCCCTCCTCCTCTATGTCACCGCAACCACCCAGGTGGTCAGCGCGGCCATAGTGGTGGAGAGGCAAGAGGAAGGACGCGCCTTGCCAGTCCAACGGTCGGTTTATTTCGTCAGCGAAGTGCTTTCAGAAACGAAAATCCGCTACCCACAGGTGCAGAAGCTGCTCTACGCCATCGTCCTTACGCGTCGCAAGCTCCAACATTACTTCCTCGGCCACCCGGTTACTGTGGTATCCTCGTTCCCCTTGGGGAGATCATCCATAACCGGGAGGTCGCTGGAAGGATTGCCAAGTGGTCGGTCGAGCTAATGGGCGAGACCATCACCTACGCACCACGGAAGGCCATCAAGTCTCAAGTGCTGGCGGATTTCGTCGCCGAGTGGACTGACACCCAGTTGCCACCAGTCCAAATTCAAGCCGAGCTGTGGACGATGTACTTCGACGGGTCGCTCATGAAGACAGGAGCAGGCGCGGGCTTGCTCTTCATTTCACCCCTCGGAGTCCACATGCGCTACGTCATTCGCATCCACTTTGCCGCTTCTAACAACGTCGCGGAGTACGAAGCACTTGTCGCCGGGTTACGAATCGCCCTTGAACTCAGGGTTCGACGCCTTGACGTTCGAGGCGATTCGCAGCTAATCATCGACCAAGTGATGAAGGCCTCGAGCTGCCACGACGCCAAGATGGAAGCATACTGCAACGAAGTGCGCAAGTTGGAAGACAAATTCCACGGCCTCGAGCTTAGTCATATCGCTCGACAATACAACGAAGCCGCGGATGAGCTCGCGAAAATCGCATCGACTCGAGGTACAGTCCCTCCAGACGTGTTCTCAAGGGACCTCTTCGAGCCCTCCGTCGATTTGGGCTCGGGGGCTTGCACTACGCCCTCGAAGCTCCACCCCATGACCCCGATCGGGGCCTCCTCGACCGGGGCCCAGGTCATGGAGATCCAGGAGACATCTTCTCCGTCGAACCCGCCACCGGATTGGCGAGCCCCTTTACTCAACTGCCTCGTTCGGGGAGAACTTTCGGAGGACCGGACCGAAGCTCGACGGATCGCGCGACGGGCCAAGTCCTACGTCATCTACGGTGACGGCAAGGAACTCTACAGGCGAAGCCCCTCAGGTGTTCTTCAGCGCTGCATTACCATCGAGGAAGGCAGGAGGCTCCTCGAAGACATACACTCAGGAGCCTGCGGCCACCACGCAGCACCAAGGACCCTCGTAGGCAATGCTTTTCGACAGGGTTTCTACTGGCCGACTGCCGTTTTCGACGCCACGAACATCGTCCGCTCGTGCAAAGGGTGTCAATTCTACGCCAAGCAGACGCACCTCCCAGCTCACGCCCTACAAATGATCCCCATCACCTGGCCGTTTGCGGTCTGGGGGCTCGATCTTGTGGGGCCTCTCAAAAGGACAACCAAAGGGTACACGCACCTGCTCGTTGCCGTCGATAAGTTTACCAAATGGATCGAGGCCTGGCCCATCAGCAACATCCGCTCCGAACGGGCGGTCGAGTTCTTCACCGACATCATCCATCGCTTCAGGGTCCCGAACATCATCATCACCGACAACGGCACGCAGTTCACCGACAAGAAGTTCTTGGATTTTTGCGATCGCCATCACATCTGTGTGAATTGGTCCGTGGTTGCACATCCTCGAACTAACGGCCAGGTCGAGCGCGCCAATGGCATGATTTTGCAGGGCCTCAAGCCAAGGATCCTCAAACGCCTCGGCAAGCACAGAAAAAAATGAGCCGCGGAGTTGCCATCGGTCCTATGGAGCTTAAGGACAACACCTAGTCGAGCCACGGGGTTCACCCCATTCTTCTTGGTCTATGGGTCCGAAGCCGTCCTTCCCACTGACCTCGAGTATGGTTCCCCTCGACTAAAGGCGTACAACGAGCAAACCAACGAAGAAGCCCTCGCAAACGCTGTCGACCAGGTCGAGGAGGCTCGAGACATGGCGCTACTTCACTCCGCGAGGTACCAGCAAAAACTTCGACGCTACCACGACAAGCACATGTGCTCGAGGGACCTCCAAGTTGGAGACCTCGTCCTACGTCGACGACAGAGCAACAAAGGACGCCACAAGCTGACGCCGCCATGGGAAGGTCCATACGCCGTAGCTGAGGTGCTAAAGCCCAGGACGTACAAGCTCGCTAACGACAAAGGCGAAATCCTCACCAACGCGTGGAACATCGAACAGCTACGTCGTTTCTACCCTTAGGGCACCAGTGCCCTTGTACATTCTCGCATGTCTTGTACATTTCCGCATGACAAATATAAGGACTACTTTCGATTATAAGTTCAAACTTGTTATTGTACATGCAAGAGGTAGCCTCGACCCTGTCTCACCAGAGTCGAGCCTTCCTCGGGGGCTAACGGGGGGGAACCCCCTAAGTTCCTAAAAATACAAACGATTTTTTCGCACTCCTCCCTTTTCGCTTCCCAACTAAGTTGACAACGCCTCGGACTCCCTAGGGGTCGAGGGCTGTCAAGCCGGAGCTCTCCTACGCCTCCGGGCTACGGTACCTCCACTCGCTCCCCCCTCGAGGGATATGAGTTCACGTCGAACGCTCAGTCAGAAAGCAAAAGTGAGGCGAGCAAAACTCGAGCGCTTTTTCTTTCTTACACCTTGATACGCTTCGTGACTAAGTAGAAAATGCCTCAAACTCCCTAGGGGTCGAGGGCTGTCGAGCCGGAGCTCTCCTACGCCTCCGGGCTACGGTACCTCCACTCGCTCCCCCCTCGAGGGATACGAGCTTGCGTCAAAAACTTAGTCAAAAAAGCAAAGTCTAGGTGAGAAGAAAGCACAAAAGGTTCGAAAGTAAAAGGACACATCACATTACGATAGATGTATCAACGTCCAAAAAGGGCTCTCGAAGCCACAATTGAATATAAGTTACAAAAAACTAATTCATTACATGGGCACCCTCGCCCAGTCTTGCCCTACAGGCTTGCCCCATCGTCGCCCTCCTCGACATGGTACCCTCCATCCGCCGGGGGGAGGACTTCATCCTCGAATAACTTCGCCAGCTCTCCCCCCGGCCTCTCGGCGTCGTTGATGAGCCCTCGGCAGCGCTCCTCATTCTCGGTGTCGGTCTTCGAGATGTCAGGAACAAAGCCTTGGGCCACCACGTTCATATCAAAAACGAAGCCGGAGGAGACCACTGCAAGCGCCCGCTTCACGCCAGTGTGAAGCGCCTCCCGCACGCGATCGCGAAGGGTGGCGTCGAGGTAGTAGATCCGGTCCACGAGCACGGCACCCGGGATGTCTTCTTCGGCACCCTCGACGGGCCCAACCTCCCAGAGGGCGCAGAGCCCATCGAGGCAACCCGGAGCCGACCAAGAAGCGCCCCCTCCACCGCACGGCTCTCCTGCAGCGCCTTGGCAGCGGTCTGGGTTGCAAGCAGCTCGGACTCGACGCCTGAAACACAAAGCAAGAATTAGATAAACCATACGGAAAGAACAAAGATCAAAAACCCTTTGAGGAACTCACCAGCACAGCGAGTCTCGAGGGCGTTGCGATCCCCCAGCACGGCGTCGCGCTCCCCCCGAGCCTCGTCCCGCTCCCGCTGGGCCTCTTTGAAGGCTTGGGTCACCTCCGTCTTCTCGAAGCGGAGGGTCTCGAGGGTGCCACCAGCTAGGATGATGGCCTGCTCCTTGTCCTGGACGGTGGCCTTCATTGCCCCGAGCTGGGTTTCCAGGTCGACGGCACGGCTCTTCTCCTCCTGGACCAAGGCGGAGAGGGCGTTGCGCGTGGTGGAGACTTCAGCGAAGCTGGCCTCGAGCGAGCGGATGCGCTCCACGGAGCTCTAAGCCTCCGCCATGAGCAGCTCGACGTGCTCCTGGGCTCGGACGCTCTCGACCCTGGCCTTCTCCGATTCGGCCTTTGCCGCGTCAGCCTCCTCCCTGGCACGCTCGAGCTCCCCCTCGAGGCGAGCGGCTTCCCCTCGAGCGACGTCGGAGTCCGCCTTCGCCCAGGCGGCCTCCTCTTTGGCCTTGGCGGCCTCCTCCCTCGTCTGCTTCAGCTCCTCCTCGAGCTCGGCCACCCTGCTCTGCGCAGAGCGGCCGGCCTCGAGTTGGCGAAGCACTTCCTCCCGGCTGTTGTGCGTTTCGTGGAGGAAGACTGACTTGGAGTAGGACCGCCTCCGCGCCACCTGGGGACAGGAAATCGAGGGTTAAGGCATCCCATACGAAAGAACTTTAAAAATTACATATGGCCTAACACAGCGACTCACCGCGAGGTTCTGGTCAAGGCCTTCGGCGAGCTCGGCGCCCAGTTTCAGCAAGTGCCGCAGCCACGCCCGGGACCGCTCGGCCTCCTCCCAGCACTCGACCTCCGCCGGGTCGTTCATCTCGATCCCCGGAGCGCTGGAATCGCCGAGTTCCCGGAGCACGATGCGCTCCTTGCCCCAATGCGGAAGGACCATCTTGACCTTGGCTCGCGCCAAGGACTCGATCTCCTCCACCACATCGCCCGGAATGCCGTAGCCCACAGCCAACTCCCCCGGGATGCGGAACTCTGACGCGACGCGGGCACTCCTCAGCCCGGGGTCAGACGTCGACCTCCTCAGCACGCCGACAGCCGTCGTCTCCTCCGGCTGCTCCGTCGACGGTTGCGGCGCCTGATCCGGTGCTGCTTCCAGCGCCGTCGGAGGCAGCGGAGGTGTGGAGACCGTCGCTTCACCCAACGCCACGACTTGTAGCGCCGGTGGGACCACCGTCGACGCGTCTTCCGCCGGGCTCGGTACCGAGGCATCCTCCGGTTGTACCCCCGGCAGCCGCGGGATCGTCGACGCCTTCGATGCCGTTTCTTGTTTGGCCAGCAACTCATCCAAAGTAATCACGGACACCCATTGTTTGGGCAGTCCGGAAGTCGCTTCCGCCTCCGACGTCTCGGGCGGTTGCTGCGCCGGCGGGTCCAGTAGCGCCGCGTCCCCCGGCGGCGTCTGTTGCGCCTGCTGATGCTGGGGCTGGCCCCCAGTTTTCTCCTCCTCCTACTGCGGCCGTGGCAGCTCCGCTTCTTGCAGGGCCCCCTGCTCCTGCTCCCTTCGGACCTCGAGCTCGCGCAGCCCCGCCGGCCAGGACCGCTGCTCTCCCGTCGAGGGGGGAAGGGTCGAGGTCTCCTCACCCTCGAGGTCCACGACGATGACCTCCTCTCCTGGCTCATGGCCCTCGGGGGCTCCCGCCTTGGGTGTAGGGATCGAAGCCTCCGGACCACCAGGAATGGAAGCCCTCGACGTCGGGACGCCGCCTCCTGGTGTCGGGTCGAGTTCGAGGGCCGCAGGCGGTGACGTCAAGGAGGCACTCCCTCCCTCATGCGTCCTCCTAGACACGGAGTCGCCACCTGCCGCGGCCCCCAGAACGCTCGACCCTGCAGCAGGAGTGGAACCCATCAGCCTACCGCGCGCCATAGCACCAAGGGCTGAGGACAACCACTTGGCTTCCCACGGGGCCAAGGGCCTCGACGACGCACCTGTAGCCGGGGCCTCCGTCTTCGCGGCTGCATCCATCTTGAGCCGCTTAGCGGGTGCGAGAGACGCCTCCTCGATCCGGCGCTTGGGCCTGAATGGAAAGCAGAACGGCAAAAAATTCATTGAAGCGCACAAAGAAGACATAACGAAAAGAAAACGATTCAACGGCACTTACCCGAAGGGTATAGAGGCCTTTCGGGTACCCCTCAAATTGCTCGCAGATTTCGAGACCCCTCCCGAAGCCGAGCTCTTCGCAGGGCTGGGGCTGCTCGGGGCCGTCGGTGGGGTCGCCGCGCTTCCCTGCTTCGACAGGGCCTCCTGAGCACGCCTCTGCACCGCGCGCGCCGACGACCGGGACCGGGTCCCCCGGATCGAAGTGGGTGGGCTCCTGCCTCGAGTACGATGCGAGGGAGGTGATCCCCCTCGACGCGAGGCCTCGGCCCCCCTTTTTCCATGTCGGCCCTCCGAGGCCGACGCCGCCGGCTGAGGGGCGCGCTGCTCCGCCACCTCCTCCTGCACGAAGGGGCGGTCAGCATGGGACGAATCCGACAGGATGCGATCGAGGCGCCCCTCCACCCCCTCGACGTCATCACTGTCATCATCATCATCTTCATCTCCATCAGAAGGAGACTCCTCCTCCAGGAGCCCATCGCGCCTCTGCTCAGCACGGCGCTTCGCGAGCCTTTCGCGCTCTCGGAGCTTCTTGGCTTTCTTTTTCTCCTCCTCGTCCTTACTCCACTTCTCTTGCTGGGCGGTGAAGCGTCTTACCTGACGATCGGGAGCGTCCTCCCTCAGTGGAGGCCTCGATCTCCGGTAGTCGATTCTCCCCTGCGCAAAGACGTTTAGTCACAGTGACAAGAAAAAGGGGGGGAGAACTCGAAGGGCACGAATCGGGGCACTCACCAGATCGAGGCAACCCTCCTCCGGCCGTATGGGGAGGCGGTTGACGTCTTCCACCCTGAACGAGCCAGCCACCATCCCCTTCACCCGTGCGACAACTTCCGAGGTGGACGGCCTCTCGCCGGACATCCAGCACCTCCTGAGAAGCTCGGGCGCCGCCGAGGGGAGCATCTCGTCCAACCGCAACGGGCGCTCCATCAGAGGGAGCACCCGTCGACTGTGAAAGGCCGAGGCGACCATCCCCGCTGTCAGGCCCGCTTCTCAAAGGGTCCTCATCGCGACGACGAGGGGGTGAAGTCGACGCTGAAGGTCTCCCGTGACACCGAACGGCCAATTGTATGGACGCTCGGCGATGAGCTGCCCGGTGTACGGCGGGAGATAGCCGCCGTCGTTGTGAAGATAGAACCACTGCTCGTCCCACCGGGAGTGGTTGGTCGCCAACCCAGTGGGGATGTACTCGCGTGGCTCCTCCAACCTCCCGGTCTTCAACACGAAGTTGAGGCATCCCGCTCTGACGATTCGCCTTACTCCGACCGACACCGGGGAGGCGAACCACTCCCCCTTGTAGAGGTGGAGCCATAGCTCCCAATGTGGCTCCATTCCGAGATAGCCCTCGCAGACGGCCACGAAGATGGCGGCGTTGGAGATGGCGTTGGGGGAGAAATGGTGGAGCTCGACGCCGTAGTAGTTCGTCAGCCCCCGCATGAACTCGCTCGGGGGAACGCCGAACCCGTGCCGATGGAACTTGAGGAAGCTCACCACATACCCCTCCGGCGGATTTGGCTCTTCGTGGTCCCTGGGCGGCGCAATCCACTCCGACCAATTCGAATCAGTGATGGGGCAGAGAAGTCCTTCTCTCACCAGCTCGGTCAGCCTTTGCCACGTCACGGTCGACGGGCGTCAGGGCTCGGCGGGATGGAGGACGGGGGCCATGGCGGCGGCGGCGGCACAGATCTCCTCGGCAGACGGTCGACCAGGAAGGTTCCCAATCGTGACTTCTCGCTCTAATTTTTTATCCTCACGCGCGCAGGAAAGCAGGAGCTCGGCAGAATGGCAAAGGTGGGAGCGAACGCCTGTCCCCCTCCATTTTTATACTCGGGAAGAGCAACGGGCGGAGCCCGGTGGCAGGGAAAAGGTAACTTCCCGCAATTAATGCGTTTACCTGACCGTTCCCCCCTCGACCCTCGACCGAACGCACGCGTCACACCTCTGACAGAGAGCTGTTGCTCGGGCCCGCCACGATCGCGCCGCTAACCCCTTCTCCTCAAAAGGCGTGCCTAACGGTAAGAAAAGAGAACTGTCACTCGCTAACGGAGTTTTCTACATAAGGTAAAACGGGCTCTGACCCCGCCTCGAAGTCTCGAGGGAGCGAAGGCCGGTCCTCGTGTGAGGGCTTAACGGCCGCCCTCGAGCACCACAAAAGAGCGGGCTCCGACCCCGCCTCGAAGTCTCGAGGGAGCGAAGGCCGGTCCTCATGTGAGGGCTTAACGGCCGCCCTCGAGCACCGCAAAAGAGCGGGCTCCGACCCCGCCTCGAAGTCTCGAGGGAGCGAAGGCCGGTCCTCGAGT